>JANAVB010040297.1:0-15073 GCA_029216955.1 Iris pallida | reverse complement strand
CGCCTCTACGGATGCAGCTCCTCCCTGGCGTCGCTGTAGGCATCGTTTACGAGATTTCCACCGCCCCGCCTCCTTCTGCGATACCGGCAGGCGATGATGTGAGGACACAGCTTGCAAATTTGACCGAAGCGGTATCGTCATTACGGGAGCATATGACCACGTACTATCCGCGTCCTTCTACTGCTCCCGGTCCCGCTACTGCTGCTCCCGGTGCTTCGGATATTCCCGGTCTTTCTTCCGTCGGGCATCTTTCTTTTGACCCTGCTGCCCCTCTGGTACCGCCTCATGCTGTGACGACACTCCTTGACATGATGTCGCCAGAGCAGCTACGCCAACTTCCAGACCATGTCTTTGATACCCTGCCGGCATACATGGTGGAGGAGTATTCTCGTCGGTGTAGCAGGGAGTACCACCAGCGGACGATCCACCTCCTCCTTCTCTTTGATGTATATTATTTGAATGTGTTGAAATATTTTTTTATGTTGAATATTTGTGAATTTTGGATATTGTCACGTGGATATTAGTTTTTGATGAATGTTTTGGATAATGGTGAATGTTTGGATATTAGTTTGTGATAGATATTTGTATATTGGTGTGTGATGTATGTTGGTTTGTGTGATGTATTTGTGATGGATATTTATATATTGGTGTGTGATATATATTGGTTTGTTGGTTTGTGTGACATGTGATGCATATTATGATGTTTCGGATGTTGTATGAACAGGGAATACTGTGTTTTATGTAAAAAAATTCAAAAAATTTCTAGATAGCGATGGACTAGCGACTACAGAGAGACGGAAGGCGATGGCTAAGCGACAGATGGCGACTACCAAGTGATGGATTATCCGTCGACAAGGTTCTGGAAATATAAAATATTTCTAACACCTAAGCGACGGATTATCCGCCGTAATTCCGTGGATTATCCGTCGGTAACCACTTTCCGACGGATTATCCGTCACCAATACCGCGACTAATTGGCAATAACCTAGCGACAACAACGATGGATTAGCGACGAATTATCCGTCGCTTAGGTTCTGGAACCATGAAAGATTTCCAGAACCTAAGCGACGGATATTCCGTCGCTAATCCGTCGCACATTAGCGACTATTATCGACGAATTTGCGATGAATTTTACGTATCAGAACCTCTCTGATATGCATTTACCGACATATTATTGATGAACGTGTCTGTCGGCTAACCATCGCCAAATATACGAATCTTGTTGATACTTGAATTAACGAAAGTTCGTCGGCTAACCGTCGCTAAATATACAAATCATGCTGACGGTAATCCGTCGCTAAGTTGTCGAATGGCGACAACTTAGCGACGAATATATTTAGCGACGGGGTATTTCCCGACAGATTTTTTTAGCCAAAATCTGCCGGTAGTCCATCGCTAAATCTATTTGTCGACGGATTAGCGACGGATACGGCCGTCGCTAATCCTTTAAATTTTGGTAATGAATGATACCATTAGGTCCAATTCTAGATGCACCATCAAAGAATAGACGACAAGCAAGTATTCCTTCTGAAGTCATGTTAGACTCCAGTGTTTCATCATAAATTTCGTCTTAAAGTTTAGAAGTTTCAGGGAATGGATGAGCATCCAAGAAGTCAGCTAGGGATTGACCCTTAACGGACTTTTGCGGGACATAGACCATATCATATTGTGCTGGCAATATAGCCCATGTAGCTAGTCTGGAATTGTGTATACTGGGCTTTTTCATCAAAACTCGTAGAGGATTGACTCTAGAGAGAACATGAATAGTCTGACCCGTGATATAATGCCGCATTTTCTGGAAAGTAAACATCAAGGCTAGACATTCTTTTTCCACCAGGCTATATCAATATTCAGCACCAATCATTGTGTGACCGAGATAATAAATCGCTTGCTCATGACCTTCTTTGTTTTTTTGAGCTAGCAGGGCGCCCAGAGAATGATCCATTGCTCGAACATACGTTAAGAAAAGTATTCTCGTGATTGAAGGAACTAGGACTGGAGGGTTCATAAAATACCTCTTTATGTCTTCAAATGCTTGATGGCATTCATCAGTCCAAACGAAAGACACACCTTTCTTCATCAATTGACTGAATGGTTTGTAGCGTCCAAAGAGATTTGAGATGAATCTCCTGATGTACGCAAGTTGCCCTTGGAATCCTCCTAGCTCTTTTAGGTTGCGTAGAGGATACATCTCCTGGATGGCTTTGACTTTCTCGGGGTCAACGTGTATACCCTTACAGGTAATAATGAATCCGAGGAATTTGCCACTAGAGACTCCCAGGAATGACTTGGTAGGATTCATCTTGAGTTGATGCTGGTGTATTAGATAAAAATAGTTCTTATGTCTTGGATGTGATCTTCCTTTAGACGACACTTTATAGCAATATCGTCAATATAGCATTCGACTGTCTTCTGTAAATATTTACAGAAGATGGTACTCATGGCTCGCTGATAAGTAGCACCAGCGTTCTTTAGACCGAATAGCACGACTGTATAGTAGTAGATTCCTAGAGGAGTGTGGAAAAATGTATGCTTCTCATCTTCTGGGTTCATCCTGATCTGATTATATCCGAAGAATTTTTCCATAGAAGACATTCGTTCGAACCCACAGGTGTTGTCGATAATGACATCAGTGATCTAAAGAGGGAACTCATTTTTGGGACAAGCTTCATTAAGGTCTCTAAAGTCGATCCAGACTCGGACCTTCCTTATTTTCTTCATAACTGGGACAATATTAGTCATCCAGTCCGGATGTTGTTCCTCTCTGACAAAGCCGCAAGCGATAAGCTTCTTGACTTCAGCTTCTATGGCGTCCATCATATCAAGTCATAATCGATGCTGTTATTGTTTGACTAGCCTAGCATTTGGCAGAATGTTGAGCTTGTGAGTAGCAATCTGAGGATCCAATCCTGGCATATCTTCATAGCTCCAGGCAAATACGTCAATATACTCTCTGGTGAGCTGGATCAGCTCTTATTTATCTGCTTCTGGGAGACTTTTCCTCATAAAGATTGGCCTTGAAGAAGCTTTGTCTCCAACGTCGATCTGGATTAATTGATCCTCGGTAGGTGGTTCACGTTGTTCGAAGCAAAGTTCCCATTGAGTATCCATCATTTGTGCCCAAGGCTCAGTTTTGGGAATCTTGGTGAAGTCGTCATCGTCTTCTGAGAGTTCTGCTATTACCATATTGGAAGATAGAGTCACTCGATGGATGTCCCCTATACTGTTGTCCGAATTCCAAGAAGAAGAGTCAGAAGAATTAGATCGTTCTTTTTTATCAGACTCAAAAAGTTCAGGGGTTGTGATTGGCATAGTGTAGCCCAACCCATGCTTTGTTTTATTGTAATATTGTAATGACTTTTCTTTTGGTGCAGGTACACGAATAGGAGTTTATCTTCCCTTACCACCGTTGAGGCCAAATTTGAAATTATAGCCCATCTTTTGAATGATAACCTTGGATTGTTGACTTTAATGCGTAATTGGATTCGCCCGCTATCATCGTTTTCAGAGTCGCTATCAAATATAGCCTTTTGATTCAGTCTTTTGCTGAAGAGGATGGATGATCATCTTTCTTCCGAGAAGAAACTAGAAAGAATGAGTTTTGTACTGATACTAATGATACCTCATTTTGAAGGGGTTGAATTGCCTCCAGAATAAGAGGTTCAAAATTATCCACAATTTTTAGATAACATTGAGTGTAATAACTAACCTCAATGTACTGTAAAGGAGATGCTACTTTATTGATATTTGCATCTACATTTATATCAGTGTTTTTAACCTTGGCCGATGACTTGCCAAGATTAGTAACAAGAGGAGTTGAAATATGAGGCTTGTTACGACGAAGGTCGATAACAAGAGGCTCAGAAGAGGTGACTCCCTATGCTCCATCTTTTCAACAGGAGGATGCTTAGTAGAAGGAGAGAGATTATTGGTCAGCGTCTGAGAAGACGAGGGACGAGATGTGCATTCCTTGACTGGAATTACCAGGACTTCATCTGGATGTTCTTTCGGTCTTCTTCAGTGTCCATAGCTAGTACGACTTTTATGAACTCTTCTTTATACATTCTGGAATCTGTATAATATGCTTCAAGACCTCGGAAGGGATTAAGCTCAGCCAATTCTTTTCGGACTTCTCCATTGTCATCAACATATTTGAAGCATTGATGGAGAATTGATAGCACGATATTATGTTCATGTAAATACTGTCTTCCTAACAATACATTTTAGGAGACATGATTGTCGATCACATATAATATAACTTTTGTGCGGAGATTACCGATTTAGACCTTTAGGCAGATTTTCCCCAATGGTTTGCTTCTTCCAGAATTGAATCCAAGAATAGTCGTAAATGTTATAGAGAGGTTATGGACTGGGATCCTCAGCGCATCCAATAGAGTTTTCGGCATAATGCTGAGTACAGATACAGGGTCGACCAAAATACGGTCGACTTTTATTGTATCGACAAACCCAGTAAAGTAAAGAGGTCGGTCATGTCGATTGTCTTTAAGTAACATATCATCCTGAGTGAAGGTGATATTGGGAATCAATTTCATCACGCTATGACAATGAGAGCATGCCACAGGTTCTTCATTTGGTTTCTTGAGATATGCCAGACAAGCGTTGGCTTACATCAAAGCTTCACTTAATGTTTCTCGAGTTTCCCTCGAGAGGCGTAGGAGCTCAAAAATTGACGATCTTGCTGGAGTGTTGGCTAGTTTAGCCAATATGTCAAAATTGTACGGCTTTTCGAGTCCTTGAAAGGTATTTTTCTTCAAGCTTTTGTCAAAGCAAGCCGACTACTTGCCTTTGTCAGCTGTTGTTGGCTTGGGAGGGATAGGTTTCACTTGAGACAATGATGCTGAAGGAACATTGGAAGCAGGAAGAAAAGATGTTAGAGGGGCATCGGAGATAGGAAGAGGAGCGACAACATTCTCTTGTCCTTCTGGATAATCTCTGAGATAGAGCCTCCCAGATCTGGTACCAGTCATAGTTTCTTCTTCCGGGACAGGTGAGAAAGAAACTGTATTACCATCTTTCATTCATGTCTTGCTCCTAGAAGACTTCTTTTGGGAAGATGAATGATCTGTCCAGAATCCTAACCTACACGGGACTGGTTGTCCTGAAGACATAGAAAAGCGGTATCGGAGACCCTTTTTCCATTGTTCAAGCCAGGGGCTTTTGTAAATTATATTCCATCTTTATCATCAGTTCGCGAGACTACTGACTGTACCGATGGAATTCTGGTTAGTACTTGATTTCTGGCTTTGGTACCACCGCCTTAGAAAAGGAAGGTGAAGTCGTCGCTGGAACGAATGTAGCATCCAAAGGTGGAAGATGACCACCCAATGATGTCATATGACATGACTTATACTTGGCTGCCTTTCTTGACATGGTAGAGGGAGTAGATGTCTTTGGTTCAAAATCGACGACCAAGTCAGTGTGAATCCATATAATTTCCCCTTTTTCGGTTGATAGAGGTACAAGATCGTCGCTTCGAGCTGGAGAAAGATTTACGATCTCCAAAGTAGCTTTTGGAATGGGAACAACACCATCATGAACCAGTTGAGCAGGGAAGTCACCAAATTGTAGAGAGAGGACATTAGCAGTCACCGTCTTCTCGTCTTATTGAAGAGTGATCGCTTTGGCATTGATCAACTCTTGGATCTTTCCTTTGAGTACGTAGCACGTCCTGGTTGGTTGCCCCAAGAACCTGTGATATATACAATATTTGGAATTGTCAGTTTTACCTACTTTATTTGGCCATTTAGCTTTCGGAAGTTGAAGTTTGTTGCTTTTGATTAGATAATCAAATATGCTCAGAATATCATCTTCATCAAAGGAATATTCCTCCTTGGGACGTGTGCTCTCTGTGGTCATTGTAGGTGTTGACTGACCCACGTTGATAGTTAAGGCTTCCTTGCCTTTGCGGTTGTTTTGACGACCATAGCTGTTAGTAGTAGAATGCTCATCTTTGTCAAGATTAGGCATCTGGATGCCTAGCTGTTTGAATTTATCAGCACTGTCTTCAGCTGCTCTGGCAGTTACTATGAAGAAAGTCCAATCTTGGAATTGTGTGGGTCTGGTCCACTTGTTGACTATAGGTAACAAGTTTGATTTGCATGTATCTATAATCAATGCGTCTGGAGTACCCAAAGCTATTTTAAGTGTTCGCGGCGAAAGCGTTCTATGAAACGTTCAGCAGTTTCATTAGGCCTTTGTATTATCTTGATAATGGCCAACATAGTTATGTCGTTTGTTCCCTCGTAAAACTATTCCAGGAACATTTGTTTTAGTCCTACAAAAGATGTTATGCAGCCATCTATCAAGCTACGATACCAGTCATAGGTAATGCCTGCCAAACACCCGACGAATACTCTAGTGACTAGAGCATCGTTATGTTGAAGCTGGTCGGTCATCACTTCGAAATGATTGAGATATTGACACAGAGATAAACTGCCATCAAATAGCATTATGTTTGGCAGCTTGCACTTAGGTGGAAATGGAACTTCCTTCCACTCTACAGGATAGGGTTGTTTGATCCCTAATTTCTGTAGACCATCTTTTTGCTTAAAAGTTTCAAACTGATTTCGTAGAAGCTTGACTGCCTCAAGAGGGTCTCCTGATGCTTGAGGAGTGGCAGATTGATTTGATGTATTGGAAGGTGGAACCGCATGATAAGTAACACCTCCAGCACCAGACTGACTTGGGGTAGCCTGAGTTGGAATGGTAACATTGAGAGGGGATTGTACCTCCAAGCCGATGTTGACAAGTACAGATGCTGCTATTTGTTCTTGGGTTGGAATTGGATTCGCAACCGGTGGAACAGTGTGTAACTCCCCAGTCCTATAATATATGATTAAGTACGTAGACATGCTAGCTACATACATACGAAGAATACTCTAATATATGGAATCCTCGTACGTATACGTAAGCTGTAAGAAAAAAATCACAGGACACAACACAGTATATCTATATCTCATCCATAGAACACACAAAATATCACAAAAGTCCATATAGAATATAAATAAATGAGTCAAAAGATATAGCCGGGTGTGAAACAGATCCACTACCAAACAACTATGAAAAATAGTCTCAGAAACTGGAGTCCGACCTCCTCAATTAGAAATAAAAGAACTAGAAAGAAAGATGTCCAATACAAGTCTCATATCGTGACTAAATAACTAAATCTCGGAAGGCGAGACCTCAACGTCTACGAAGGAAGGATCGAAGGCAGAACCATACTCCTGGGGAAGTCCTGGTCGTCTAAACCTAGAGAGATCACCAGGTCCTCAGAGGGATGTAACAAGATACAGGAACAACATGATATATAGACTAAAGTAATAGATAGACAAATATGCAAAAAAGTGATATGGTAATTTAAACATGCAAGGGTATTCCTAACCATCTACATGCAATTTAGATGACATCTCGACGTATGGCGGGTAAAGGCTGACTCCACTATGACAAGCTCACAACTCAAAATATACACACATCAAGTACCAATACTATCAGCCGACATAACTCGAGGCTAGCGGCCCACGTGACTCATGAGTCCACATAGCTGGAGGCTAGTGACCACCGTAATACGACCACCGTAGTACGCAGTTACTATAGCTTTTGGATTGGGTAGCCCATACATCTAACTATCATCTCCCTCTCGGATGCCACTGACCAAGTCGTATTAACGACTTATCCAGTTTGTAACTGTATGAGTCTCTAACACCCTAGTCATAACAGTTACGTTCTAATCGTCACGTCTTACATATATCAATGGTAAATCGAATACGCGAGATCATGTCCTATATGATACTCCCAATTTGTGGGACACATGCAACATAGTCAAAAGAGATATAAAGATATCCCATAATCATAGGTAGTCTGCTAAAACTAGGTCAATATGTATCAAATAAGATAAAGCCATGGAAACGACTAACACAGTCGCTTGCACCCAAGAATGACTTGTACGCGCAGTTTATAATAAATAACAAATAAAACAGAATAAATAAATGCTGAAAATAAATATACTGAACAGTAAATAAAGCAAGGTATCTTGCCTGGAGGTAGTGTGCAGAAAATAGCAACGTCCAATAACTCGAATCGTCAAGAAACAGAGAGCAGTGAAAGTTAACTCTCGAAAACGTCCTTGAATGTTGAAATAAACACTAAGAATATTTTTGGTATAAAATATATGTCTAAAAAAGCCTGCCCAAAAGTCCAATTCGGGACACAGGGGCAAAATCATAATTTTGGGTCAAAATGGTATCCGTCGTTGGACCCGCTATGCACCGAAAAACGTGCCAGTACCTACTGTAAACCCCCTAAATTTCTACTTAAATTTTTTATATAAATTGAGTATTTAAAATTTTTACTTGGTATTTGTACGTCACATAGTCGTATTACACGTCACGTACGAATTCATATTTTTGTATGTCTCGTCGAGTGCGAATATGTGCGAGGTACATATTTTTGTAAAACATTTTTATTAGAGATTTTATTTATATAGAAGAATTTTAGTTTTCAAAATAATATGATAAACATTTTTATTTTGTATAAAAGAGTTATTTTGTTCGTTGTTTAAAAATAAGTAGGGATTTGAAAATTTTGGGTTATATGAAATGTGTTCCAAAAATTTTACAAAATTTGGAATTTATTATTAACATATTTTTGTTAATTATAAAAGATATTTTATGATTTAATATTTAAGTAATATTTTTTATTTTTGAAATTAATTAATGCTATATTTTAATATTTATGGAAGATATATTTAAAATTTTGTTGTATTTAATATTTGAATTATTTTGATAATTTAAATTGGGAAAATATTTTACTTTAAATTAAAGGAAGTTTATCTAGACCGATTTGATTTTGATTGCTTAAATTCTAAATCAATTTAAATAAAAAGATTGAATTATCCATCGGGGTTTAAACTATTGCAAGTCCTTATCCAACTGGGAATTTCCACCTCCTATATAAGGAGAGGTACTCATCCACAAATTATTCCACAAATTCTCCATAAACCAGACGTACATCGTGTCCGTGTCCTCTTGTCATCCACTATATTTCTATTTATTACAATTACAGTGATTTCTTTTCCGCGTCCGACAATCCGGACGCCAACCCATCCCGTGTCTCGCAGGACACTTCACCCGACCCCTGATTTCATATGGCCACCGCCTCGGTCATCCCCGTAGCCCAGCAGCTCTTCGACCACCCTGCCAGAACATTGGAACAATCGCCATCATCTTCGTCACCACCCCAGCTCCACCATCACCAACTCACAGCCGCCACCACCGTCACCGACACCTCATCTCTGACTTCCCTGTCCGCCCGCACCTCACCACAGTCCATCACCACCCCCGAAACCATCGCCACCACCTCATCGCCCCGGCAAACCTCCCTTGCATTGCCACAAACCATATCACCGCCGTCATCCTCTCCAATCGCCCGACACCCAAACCATCGCACACCAGAAACACCACCAACCCCACACCAAAGAAAACGAGGAAGAAAAGAAAACCTCACCTCCGTCGCGCGTGTCGAACCCTATCTCCTTCTCTGTTGAGCCGCGGGTGAGCTCCGATCCCCGCCTCGTCCGTGGTCTTCACCTTCCATCGGCCCCCGTACATCCGACCAGCGACGAGCTGCGCTGGTCATCTGCGAGCGCTGGACGCCACCCCAAGCGTGCCGTCGCCTGACCTCGGCGCCACCGCCTTCTCGCACGATCCGCCGCCACACAACCCCACTCCGACATCCGTCGTCGGCGTCCAGAGCCGCCGTGCCGCCTGAGCGTCACCGCCCTCTCCTTCCTCGAGCGCCAAGCCAGCACCGCCGCAGCGCCACCGTCTCCACCATCAACACCATCCCGGCCTCGTCTTGGCCGCCCGCCGCCATGAGATCCCGTGCGCCACTACACTGTGCTATCCGTGACCAGAGCCGTCGCCGTCCTTCGCCCTTCCGCCGCTCGCTGGTAATCCCCTCTCCCGAACCCTCTTTCCCACCTCTCTCACACTCTCTTACTGTTAAGAATTTGGAATGTATAGATTTTAGGGGTATGTTATTATTATTTTATATTATTATTATTATTATAATTATTATTATTATTATTATTATTATTATTGCTTTTCTACTGTTACAGTTTAGAAGAAGGAGTCTATATTATTATTGTTATTATTATTATTATTATTATTATTATTATTATTATTATTATTAGTATTTCTATTATTTTTATACCATAAATTGTATTATTTTTTTATTACTACAAATCTCATTTGTTTCAATAAGTTATACCAATGTTGATATTTAAAATATATATATATATAGTTATATTGATTGATATTAGTTATGACTTCTTAGTTTAATAAATATATTTTAGAAACTTATTTTTAGCTAAATTATTTTCCTAATTTTAAGCATTAATTTATAATATTTGAATAAAACAAAAAAAAAATATAGTTTTAATTATATTGGATTCCAAATATAGTTTTCAAGGTATCGTATATACATATAAGAAAGAAATTTTTTAAAATATTTTCCCTATTTCCAAGTACCTATCTAAAATATTTTGGCTAATAAGAAAATATATTTTTAAATGCTATAACTATTTCCTAAGAAATATATATAAATACTTATTTCCTTCGAATCAAGTTCTTGACCATGACTAATCTAATCACACATTTTTATTTCCTCACGATTGTTCACCTCTTCAAAACAACCATGGCTTGGACTATCTGGACATTATCATGATCGTCGTACCATACCAGGCGTCACTCCAGGCAAGACACCTTGCCTTTACTGTTTAAATTCTTGTTCAATATCATGCATGTTTTTCTTATTTTTAGCAAATAAAATGTTGTTCTTTTAAAACTATATATAGATGTAAATTATTATACTTTATGCAATTGGCTTAGAGTTAAAGGACTACCCTATGTTAGGACATCTCATAAACTATCACGATGTGCCACGGGTTGTGTGTGAGTTGTGAGTCGCATATAGATACGGACTTGCACGCTGACTGATCGTTGGTGCTATAGGCCGTGCGTTAGGATGTAACTGCCAATAGATTGTGTAGAAGACTTGGCAGTTATTACGGATCAAACAGTGTCGTGGAGTCGACACATGTATAGTATCACAGGGAGGGAGGAGACAGTTATTAGCGTAGGGGCTATATGTTTAGTACACACATAGATTTGGGCTGATAGTGTCTTGTATGAGCGCTACTTACTGCCCCGGGGACGATAATGACTCAGATGAGCGCTACTTTCTGCCCATGGCCGATAGTGTCACTTATGAGTGCTACCTACTGCCATTCTCTCTCTCCATCTATGTTGAACACCTAAGCTCCTGCGTAAAACGTTGTCTTCTAAAGTGCATTCCACATAGAATGGTTAGGAACCTTTAATCATGCATACTTTTCTGTTTAGCTTTTATTATTCAGTTTATTGGCATGATATTGTGTGTCTTGTTACATCCCTCTGAGGACCTGGTAATCTCTCCAGGTGAGTGTTTTTGTGATTCTTGCAGGTGCTCTAGCTAAGGCCATTCCTTCCTTCGTGATGATTGCACTTGGACTCGTCACTTGCTCTCGCTCGATCAATTCTTTCTTTGTATATTTTTCCATATTTAATTTAGTTGGTAATAGATTTGTCTCCGCCGAACTATTGTGTACATGAAAAACTCAAAGTTGCTTTTATATCATTATTTATCTTTGTGGATGAGATTTAGTGTCTTGGCTTTCTACATTTACAGCTTATGTATACATACGATCCGTATATTTACTCATATGTATACAGCTGGCATGACACGTTCCTAGTCCTACTATTTTGGGACTGGGACGTTACATGTTTTTGTGGTGGCCCATGCAGGTCAAGTTTGCCGTTTCGGTTACATGACTGTACCGAACGGGCCTACAATATAGGATTAGAGTATAGGATCTCATCCACCTGCTTGACCCTCTTTCTTGACTAAATTTTTCGAATCACTTGTTCAACTTCATTGATCTACATCTTGCTTGAGCTCTTTCTACCGTAATCCTTATTTCCACACTTGATAGTAAGATGACTACACTAGTATATGCTCATAGGTCAACCCCATGGCTAGAAGGATTACATTGACAACTAGTATGCATTGAGATCCTCTTTGAGTTATAAAGATATGAGGATAAGAGGAACCATATTTTTCTAGATGTATGAACTTAAGGATTAGTTAATTCCAAGTTGGGTAGTAACAACCTAATAACTTCGCAGGATTTTAGAACTTTATGTTTATCTACAAAACGATAGTGGAATATATATACAATTGAGGAAGAAAATTGAATTGATTTTTGATTTTTGATTTTTTAAGGACTTTGAAAAATACTTATTATTCAGTGAATTATAGCTATACATCCTTGAAGAGATATAAAGTTAGTTGAAAAGAATTTTTGAAATTTAAATGCTGTTGTAAGATTATAAGGGCGGTTGATAAAGCTTGGTGTTAAATTGGGTTGTATAGTTCCCAATTAGTAAGTTCGTTAAATTTTGAGTTTTAAGTTTGGAGTAAGGTTATCAAGAATTTTGGTTAAAAATATTTTGAAGGATATATAATCAAATTGAGGATCTACTTTAAACTCTTGTATGAATTACGACTGATAACTCCTATTTAAGTTTTGAGTTTAAGATTTGGATTAATGATAGAAGAAGAAAAATATATAGATTTGATTCGTGACACAATAAAGGATTATTTGAGATTGATTGGAAATTTTGAAGAAAAAAAGATTATGAATGATAGGATCATTTGGATATTGAGTTTAAGTGGTTTGCTAAGAAAAGTTATTTTGATTGACTAAAGGAATTTACCATTTTAAAGTTGTGATCATGTTTGAATGACTTAGAAATAGAAGTTATGATTGATGAGTGCGTTAAAATATTGAGCTGTAATTTTTAGATTACTCGTGATATGCTAAGGATTTATCTTGAGGATTATATGAGAAACTTTTGGAGTTAAAGTTATGAAGTAATATTTAAATTCATGATTTATGAACTCTTGAGTTTGAAAGTTGGAGTGAAAATGTTAAATTTTGAAAAAGTTAGTAGTAACGTGATGAAAGTTCACTTAGAAATTTATGGAAGGGATTAAACTCTTAATCACGATTAAATTAAACGGCATGAAGTGAATACAAATATGGTTGTTCATTTTAGAGAAATTAAATAGAAACTTTTTGAAGGAAATTTGAGTTTTAAATGGTAGGCCACCAAGTTAACCCTAACGAGTTCGAAGGATTTCACCTTAATTGCCATATCCCCCACGACCATGATAGTAGTGTATACACAAGTGTGGTTAGTCATCTCCAAGATCATGTGGTTATATTTCAATCTTGACTCTCTCGACATTCCCACAAATCTAGATTTTAATCGTGACTTTCTAACCATTTGAAACTTGAGAAATGATTAAATTGTTCCTTAATCATACTCCATCTAAGTGGCTATTATATCTATAGAAACTGTACTTCTAACTTATTTTACCTTGATTTGTTAGAATCTAAATTATCTTTATTTCATGCTTTTAACTTGATCAATTATTTTGTGCGTTAATCATTATCTCATGAACTCCCACTTTCTATTTTTAATTCTTTTATGTCCTTTGCCGTGACTTGGGTATTTGGAGCACGAGACCAGCTGTTTCATCCCAACCTATTTCACATGCAAGACCTAGACGAGCCCACCTTCATGTAGGTATATCACGTGCCACTAAAACACGTCTTCTTGTACTCTACTTTCATGATATGACTTTTGGGCCAAAAAGACTAAACTGTAACCTTTACCATGATATCGATATATTTATCGACCATGGATCTCGACTCAATTCCTTCAACCCGATATGTGATTGTGTTTTACTTAATTCCTTAAATGCTTAGCCTGTACTTATTGTTAACCCGTGCCTTTTATTTTTTTGTATTATCTAAAATTGCTTAGGCCCATAAATTTTAATTTCGTGCAAAAATTTGTATTTATTATCCAAACCCTATCACGACCATTGAGCCTAACCAATTCTTCCTTCTAAATCGTTTTGATTTTCTCTTCGAAAATTTTACTTTGCTCTGCTATTATTCATGCAACCTTGCTCTTGTGATTCCTTGGGCTTAGATAAAGATTTGATCATGACACCCTTTGGTTACACAGGGGCTAGATTGGAAGGCATCATAAAGGAGATTAGTGGCTTAATCAAGTAAAATGATACGTGATTATGAGACATTTGTTAAATGTGCTATTTGATTAAGAGGTGTGATAGTATGTTTTGGAAGGATCAAATGATAGTATATTTACGAGTGCCAAAAGGTTTGAGATTAATCCAAAGTTGAAATGAAGTTTATGTTGGTGCATAAGGGATAAAAATTTCTTTATAAATAAATCTAAATTTTCTAGAAGAGTTTGACTTTTACTTCAACTATCTTGATTAAAGATTTTGAAATTTGAATTTCAAGGAAATCAAAGCTTGAGGAAATACGCATATTTATGTTGGAAAAGAAGGATGGAGATTCATTGAATATCTATTTTGAGGAGAGTATGAATGGCGAAATCTATTTGGAGAAAATATCTATGTATATATAGATATGATGGAGAGAAGTAAAATTTAAATTTATTTTTGGACTTATCTAATTTTGATCGTTCGGATAGCGGATTCGATATATAAATATAGTGGAAATTCAGGATTTTGTGAGTAAACTTTGGAGGTAAACTAAAAAAAAAAAATTCAAAAAAAACGAAAAAGGGGTGGATTATGAAATTTTGTGAAGAATAAAAGACGAAAGTTTGAATGCGAAAAGGCATTGATGAATATCGATGGTTATGACAGTAGCAAAAACACAAGTTGAATTTTGAAGATTGAATATAGAAAGGCCTCGGTGATTATGCCGAGAGTTATGGCAATATCAAAAACAAGTTAGATTTTGAATATATTGTAAGATCATGGTGGAAGTGATTCTTGCCTATTTTGAGTACACATTTTGTTGATCGAATTTGATAGTTGTCATGAGATATCTTCCAAATCATACCCATGAATTCATTTACCTAGCTATCGTAATATTCGATTATTCGAA
>JANAVB010040296.1:0-63905 GCA_029216955.1 Iris pallida | reverse complement strand
CTCCGCCTAGCCGATTCGTGCGTTTTGCACAAAATTCTGTCGTGATGCGCGATTTGTGAAAACAGAAAGTGTGCTTCGTCGCAGCAATTTCGTACACGTTTTCAAGAAATTCGACCGTTGGATCGACGAACTCTTTACTCCGTTACAATCTCGGTATATAGCTCTTCACTTTTCTCAAGTTTCATCCGTTAATTTTATCGTTTGATACATCAAAACCGACCGCCAAGTTGACCGTTTAAATTGTACTATTTTTGGACAGTTTTATGGAGCCAACTTCGTCGGCTCGTAACTCCGTCGTCGCACCTCCGTTTAATGCGCCATCAGTTCCTGTGCACAGCAGGTATAACCCTCTTCCTTTTTCTTAAGTTTCGTTTCATTGTGAGCACGTTTGATTGGTTGAATTTGACGCCAAAGTTGGTCGTCCGAATTCGTAATTTCCAACTTGTTATATTTCATTTTTGAACCTGGGACTCCGGATTCAATTTCTGACACCACCAGTAGACTCGTGGCGTCGTTCTGGCACGATTTCATATAAGTTTATTAGATTTAGAAAACGTGGATCCTGGCACGCATTTTTGTACAAATCGGATTCCAAATGTCCGGATCAACGTGTCATTTTGAGACCGGCTCATCGAAATCCAATTCTGGATATATCGTTGAGTTCGTGTCATCATTCTGGACTCATTGACATATACTTTGTTAGATTTAGTGGACTTTGACTTCGACACGCATTCTCGTGCAAATCGGATACCAATATCCAGGTCAACGGACCATTTTGTGATCGGGTCATCGGAATCCCATTTTGGATATACCGTTGGGTTCGTATCGTCATTCTGGATTCGTAAACATATTTTGCTAGATTTTGTAGACTTCTATCATAGCATATTTTTTGGTACAAAGTGGATCCAACGACGGGCATTATTTTGATCCGAAATTACCATTTTGCCCCTGTGTCCAAATTGGACTTATGGGTAGGCTATCGTAGCTAATTTGACCATTCTGGACACGTTGGTGATATTTATTTTATCATCCGATAATATCTGTAGATTTTTTCTTATGTATCATCCTTAATTTATTAATTATTATTATTAGTGTATATATTTATATGCTTGGTTTTCGTAAAACTCTAGAATGATCTTTCAGTTTCTAAGGACACTAAGTGTTGGATATTAGGCTTAGTGTCACCCCAAATTGGTCTACTATACTGGGTCATCACTTAGCTAAGTGTCCCAGTTAGAAGTCATGGCACACCACTAGTGTTGGAGTTAGCAGTTTAGAGTCTTGAACATAGAATTGGATCTGAGATTATTATACCCTTTTTGACAGTGATAGGACACCAGACTTCTTCCTCTACATTTTTATTTCGTTGTCTTGCTCGAGGCGAGTACCCCTACAAACTCTATTTTACTGCATATGATAATGAATTGCGTATGAACCATGTTAAAATACCGTTTCTTGAACTGCAAGTCATATCTTCACATACTTTATACTGCTCTAAGTACCTACCATGCTTTATACTGCTTCTAGTATCTTTCACATGTTTTAAATCGCTCTTATATCTCTCACATGTTATAGCTTGGGTTATAGAAAAACTGATAGTTGAGTACGTGATCATGCCCCCTTCTCCCGTACGTATGTACCGAGCAAGGTTGACATTTTATATGTATACCTTGTCGTAGGTGCACCAGTTGTATTTGTACGTATGTACATCTATCGCTTGCTTACTTGTACGAAAGTACATTTTATATACTTGTACCACAATATATTTTACACCTATTAACGATCATGTACCTGCTCCAGTTTTAAACAATATATATACATATGTCGCCATGACAAATGTATTCCTAACATGATAGATTTGTGATATGCCATGATTCTTATTTATTACATCTCTTTTCATTCTATGCTCAGTATGTTTAGTTTGTAGAACCAGTACTTGCTCCCGTCCTGACAGGATAACGTTGTAGGCATACTTTCGGAGGAAGATTTGCTCTGTGATCTTTTCTATGGACCAACTGCAGAGGACCGTCCATTGCTCCCGAGGAAGTCCCCGCAGGGAACCTCACTTGGTAGTCTCGCTTAGATTATTTTTGGCTTAGTTATTGAACTGTTTAGACTACATCTTTTAGTTACTGGACTTTGTCTCTAGTTTAATGCTTTGGAAGTGTATTATTAAGTCTGTACTTATTTTACTTTCGCTTATAGATGTTGTGTTGTGATGAACCTTTTAAATGTGATATTAGAACTGTTAGCAGCTTAGATCCTTTATTGTCTACACTTAGAACAGCTTACTACGCTTTAACCAAGTGTAGGCTGGACATAACCCGGCCCGGTCCAACAATTTGGGTAGCAGGTCGTGACAGCTAGCCGATGCCAATGCGTAGTTTGCTCAAGAGCCCACTAGGTATAGCACTATGGTGTGTCTCCAATGCTCCTACATCTCTGCTAGGTCATTTGATGTGATGTCAGCCATCTTGACACCAGCGACTAGTACTAGCTCAAATTATTGCAACTCTGATGTATGCGGCATGCCATAACTTCGTTGTGCTGATCAATGTCCAGAAAACGGGTTTGCTTCCCGCAGCCACTAAGGGATTGAGCACTTGGTCGAGAGCCTTCCTCGCTCCCTTTGTTTGTAGGCAGGGAGTAATTATTCTCTCTAATAAGGGAGAGAACCCGCACATCTTGGCTACCCTTGATCGGTTCCATCGTGGACTATAGTCTCGACGACCATGTCTCCTGATATGTACCATCAAGCACCGATCGAGGCACCTCTTCCTAGGCATAGGGACTGCCACTTTTACCCGATTTAGACCATCCTTCTTGGCCCTCGAGACTGAACCTCCTCCTTCTTGTTCCTTGCTCCTGCATATGAGGCGCAGAACCCATCATCACCATGTCACGCCCCGCTCCCGGAGGAGCGATCGTCCTCGCTAAGGTGTGATGCCGCATGAGCCTAAGTTGCGCTCGTGCAAGGCCAAATCTAGAAATGGCCGAATGAAGCTAGGCCACAAAGTTGCACAGAGTGTCCCCATTTGCAGTGGAAAGTAAATGAACACAAATTGAAACAACTCAATAGTTTTTATATTCAAGAAGTATTACAAGCGGCGCTAGGCCGAGATTACAAATCGCTCAAGCTCTCTCTCTCTCTCTGAAACATAAAAGGCGTGCCAAGTGGCTTACAAGATGGAATGATTCATGACGATGTTCCGATATATTGTCCTGTATATGCTACTTCAGTTCCTTTGCAACACTCCAAGGCTCCAGAGTTAGCTTCGCGCCTTAGCACGTTCGAGGGAAGTCTCTGCACCCGACGAGGTTCTTCCGTAGGCTACAAACAATCTATGTGGTTATCAGTACATTGTTGTGTACTGGTGGGGAGGCTAGCTCGTCCACTCGCTATCATTACCAAACACGTTCATTATACTTTTGTGCACCTATCATTTGATTGTCTTACTAATCTTGTCTTAGAATCAATTTCATGGCATATAGTTTGAAGCCTATCTCGTATTACCGATATCAAGTGTTGAATATGAATAATATGCACAACTTACCACACTTACCATATGATCTTCCCTGTCCAAGGTAAACCAAGTTAGCCAACAATTTATACACAACGACTTAACGAAATTTGCATAAGTATTCCAAAGTGTCAAGGGCGTGTTCTTGCCTCAGGTTCTACGAAGTATTCAAGTTTGTCAAGTTGTGTTGTACTCAAAAGCTTTGTTCAGATGTTCATGTTCACTCAGTTGTTCAGTTGTTCAACTCAGTTCACTCAGTTGTTCAGATTTCTTAAAATTTTGTTTTAATGCAAGGTCTCGTACGTAAAATGCCACAATCGAGCCAACTTAATCTATATGCACCGGTGGCTGGCACCACAAGTCATTTTGGACTATCCATCTTGGTATCGTGGTTCCCTATCAGCCGATGATGGCTGGTACACCCTGATAGACCACGTAATACCGACTTACGCCTCTTGGGTGGTCGAGCCAGCACATAACCCGCCCATAAGCCATGATTCTGCCTAGGCCGACCACGATGTCGTTGATCGTTGCCTTGGAATTATTATTCATTTCTTTTCCTCGTGTACCGAGTTGTCAGCAACCATTTCGTATTGTCTTGTCATTTTTAACTTAGCGGGCTGTCTTTGAGCCATAGGTGCTCTTGAGCCATAGAATGACCTCTTCATATTGCGACAATCATGCGACTATAGCGGTGGCATCGAATGACCTCTTCAATGGCAAGAAGAGGACTGTGCATCTAAGGCACAGGGCGATAAATGATCTTATTAAAAGAGGCGTCATTGTCGTAATGGATGTTCAGAGTCAGAAGAATCTGGCAGATCTGTTCACCAAAGGTCTCAAGCACTAGCTGGTTGAAGACAAGCAGGTAAGATGGGCTTGAAGACACTCTGATATTTTATCTTTGTAATTCTACTATAAAGTTTTATGCTATTATTTCAAAGAGAAATCTACTAGGCATCTAAATTTGAGTTCAAAGAAGGACCATTGGCTGGAAGAATATCAGGAGCAGCAGGCAATCCTTTGGAATATTGTAGGGTTATGAACCCAGAACCACTGTTGTCTACTGATTGTTCTTTACAAAGAACAAAGTCCTATGGGAGGACGGCTTGGAAGCCTTAATTTGTTCTTGGACATCTGGAATGTCTGGCGTGCTTTACAGGAAGCACGGGTAGCATAGCACTACAACGGAACGTAGCACTCCATGCTACAGTGGGGTGATACCACATGAGGTACCTAGTGAGAGTAAAGCCTCGACTTCGGTCCAAGTCACAGCGGTGTAGCACCGCACATAGGCAAGAGGGCCTAATGCTATATGATGAAGAGTGGTAGGCAGCACTACGAAGAGGCTGGGCCTCATGTTACAGTGGGTGACACCACATGAGGCAGTGCCTCGGCTTTGCAAGCCATGTCAGGGTGGCATAACACCGCAAGGAAGCGAAAGACTTCATGCTGGATAGTTTAGCACTACTAAGAGGCTGGGCCTTATGCTACAGGTGGTATGACACCACATGAGGCAGTGCCTCGGCTTTGGACCATGTCATAGCGGTGTAGCACCACAAGAAAGCAAAAGGCTTAATGCCAAAGACTCTTTAAAAGAACTCACCTAAAGTGTATGGATAGAGATGTAGACCGTCTCTTGAGGGAAATATTGTAGACACCCAAGATACATACACCGAAACCAGGCTGGCACAAGGCCTTTAATGTGCAGCCAGAAGCATAGTTGATGTCATTATGTGAGTGGAAAGAATTACACTTATGGTGCAGAATTCAAGGCTTAGTCCATTCTTGTATCATGTTGTCATTTAACCCATGGGGAAAGATTCAAGTCGTAGCGACATCTATCCTAATGCATGATGGACAGTCACTGTGGGAAACACTCAACCCATATATAGAGATATGTGGGAGATGTTGGTATTTTTGCTTCTTGTTATTGGTGTTTTGTTTTAGAAACTAGAAAGATAGTCTCGTATTGGAAAAACCAAATGGATGGTATCTCTATATAAAGTTCTGCTTGTGTTGAGAGATCACATGAAGTATGGAGAGTCACATGGGTGCCATGTGGGGGCATTTTCTAGTGGAAAGAAGGCTAAACCAACAAAGAAGCATTAATGCTTTTTGTCATGCTCATGGAATAATTTTCTTATGGAGGTAAGCCCCAAAGGGGCTTAGCAACTCGGGCTCGGGCGCAAAATGACGCTTTGTTGGCACACTTTGCACTTAGTACTGTTTCACTTAACAAAATGCCTAAAATTGGCTTTTGAAAGAAAAACAAGAAAAAGTACAAAAGTATAAATTGTTTCTGGGAAGTATTTCTATGGAAGTCTGATCTGAGAGCGATCACTTTGTTCCTTGGACCACACGATGATGATGAAGAGAACTGTCTGAGGAAGATGAACAATCGGAAGAACTAAGTCACCAGAAAGGTATCGACACAACGACACTGATGGCACAGTCGAATGCTTTCCTGCTTTGTTTCACCCTGTTCTTGAGAAAAAGTTGAAGAAATGCTTCTGGAAATATCATTCTGAAAGTATGAATTTTCTCAGAATCTCCTCCTCTGTATATCTCTCTTGATGTTTTTTTCTGTTAAAAATAAGTCTATTTATAGACTAGACCCTCTGTGCGTAAAAGCAACAAAATTGGGTCTCTACGCAAGTAATTGCCACCTACGATTGAAAATCAACCTCTACGTGTGATGACACGTGTCCCATGTAGAGTTTTGATCTCTACGCATGGTGACACGTGTCCCACAACTTCAATAATATGGGGAGAGCACGTACATGTTGGCCCAATAATTGTATCATGTTTTTGAATATGGTTATGTTTAGTTTAGTATTTCATTGTCACTAATCTTTATACTATCACTATAGCATTTCTACTTATACTTATACCTTTGGTGATATGTGCCTATTGGTTTACATATTAGTGATATGAGCCTTCTATCTTAAATTTAATCGAGTTGCCAAAATCAAAACTATGTTTTTGATTGTGGTTATTCAATTAAGTTTAATCATTATGATATCACTAACATTTATGCTATCACCTTAGCACTTATACTTAAACTCAGTATTGTCCTAATGTGCATTAAACTTATCACACTTGCTACTATGTATATTGCTTTGTTCGTCTAACATGTACATGCAGAAAAGCAATAAGCAAGATCAATGTGGACATATGCAATGAAGAAATTATGGTGGGCCAAAGACGACGGATCCTACAAGATTTCTCTGAATCACCCGACGACATCTCCGGAGCCACGCACTCGGGGGTTCCGCTGCCCGGTCAGCGGATGGGGGTCGAGGGGGCAGCGCCCCTCGTCGGGGGTTTGGGGGTGAAGTCCCTGAAAGGTATTCAGTTTTCACAAACTGGATATCTTTGGACAGCTACCGCCAAGAAAAAAGCCAGCACCTATCAAAGAAAAAAGCCAAGCCAAGCCATCATCATTTCAAGACTCTGCAGAAGCCTGCTCCTACTATAATATATTTGGAGTCTGTAATAAGTCTTAGAAATTATTGTAAACACAAGAAATAGATGGCAAAATCGAAAGCTAGGGTAGAAAAAACCCAGGACAATCTTCGGAATCTTGGCGGATAATCCGACGGATCTCCGCGGAAATCCGACGGAAGATCCGAATGGTCTCACAGAATACCTTCTGTGAGTGTTCGAATTATCCGGCAAAAAATCGTGGAATTCCGGCAGATTTTCTGCCATATGACCGTTTGCATTCCAACGGTCGGATTTTACGAATGATTGATCCCAACGGCTCCATTTATAGCCGTTGGACTATACAGGCGGATGATCCGGCGAATTTCTGCAGAAATCCGACTAATGATCCGTCAGCCTGAGAAAGTTGCATTATTGTACTTTATTTTGCTTTGGTTATAAATAGCCTTGTACCCCTTCATTCAAGGTTGATGCTTTGAGCCTAAAAATTCTAAACCACCAAAGCTTATCCACATACAACTCTACAAAGCTTTTATTTTCCATCCACAAATTGTGTTAGAGTTATTGAGTTGAAAAGTAATCTTCATCCTATTGTAAGGAGATCAAAACTTAGTGAGAAAGGTTGAAGTTGGAGAGTCTTCGTATCCAAACTCTCGGTGTGAAGTCGGAGAGCCCTTCGGATTAAAGCTCTTGTATGTTGAAGTTGGCGAGTTCTTCGGATCCAAACTCGTGTTGAAGTTGGCGAGTTCTTCGGATCCAAACTCGTGTGTAACTATTTACTCAAATAGTGGATTAAAGCCGGAGAGAGTTCCGGGACTGGAGTGCCTCTTGGAAGGATACCAGGATATATCGTGTGTCGGTATTGTTATTGCTACTCTTGCACTTATATTTTTAAATTGCCCATTAACTTGTGCTAAGTGCTTGATTAGTTAGCTTGATCCTATTCAACCCCCCTCTAGGGTTTCTACAATTGGTATCAGAGCAAGGACTCTATTGTTAGGCTTAACATCCTTAGAGTAGATCCTTGTTATTTTTTCTATGACATCGTATTCCTCCTCCTCCGATAAAGAGGATTTTATTTCTAGTATAATAGACAATCATGGTTCTTCTAAATGCAAGAAATGCTCTAAGTGGAAAGCCATGGCTAAACAATCCTTAGAGATTCTTGATAACCTTCATTTTACAATTGAAGAATTTTATGAAAAGGTTGTTCATTTAGAAGAAGCTAATGAGTTGAGAAATGAAAACAATGATTTATTATCTAGACTTGATTCTCAAAACTCATCATGTGTTTCTTTAAAGAGTTTGAATGAGGCTTTAATTTTGAAATCAAATCTCTTTCCTCATCAAGAAGATCTTAAGAGGCAAACACATGAGCTAAATCATTTGCATGATTCTTCTATTGACACTTTAAAGAAACAAAATAATGCTTTTATCTCTAGAATTGCTTTATTTGAAAAAGAGAATGTTATTTTAATTGCTAAATTTGATTCTCTTACTTGCATGCATGATGATTTGCTATTAGAACATAATATTCTTAAAACCAAATCTTCTCATGCTCACTCTAGAGATATTCATCATTCTAGTATGTCACATGTTCATAACCATGCTCATTCTGATACATGTGCACACACTAGTATTAGGTGCTTCTATTGCTCTCGTATTGGACACATGAGCTTAACTTGTCCTATTCGTAGGAGTTTTTCTACCAATGCTAGAGTAAATAGTATATGGGTCCCTAAAGATAACAAATGTGGATCCAAGTTTATTTGGATACCAAAGTCTTCGCCTAATGTTGTAGGTGAAGCTTCTTGTATCGGGACATAGCACCGAGGAGCGTGTTGGTGGTTGCAAAGCTTAAAGGTCATCTTCTAAGCAATTGCACCAACACAAATGTGGCCACTAGAGCCACTTTGGTAACATGCTAATCGTTTCTCTTTAAATTGTTTATATTTGTAGAATCTAGCATGTTTCTCTTGATGTCTTGTTACTAGCTCACATTGATATCCTTGGCAACTATATAAATCAATGTGAGATACAATACTAGCATGCTTAGTTAATTTTCTTATTAATTCTTTTATCTAGCATAACTAGTTACTCGGCTTAAATGATTAGTTCACACTATGTAGTTTATCACTCATTTTCTATTAAGTGTGACACATTTGATTTATGCATGCTTGTTATTCTTAATCTCTATATTATGAAGCATGTATATCACTCTAGTCCATAGGAGCTTGATTTTGATTTGAGTTAATATGATTTTAACTCTCCGTCTCTAAAGTTTTTGAGGATAGTTACTTCTTACCGATTTCTCCTTATATATAATATTTACTTTAAATCGGTATTTGTGAATATATGTTTAGCACAAGCTTCTTATCACTTGACAAGTATACACTTATACTTCCATTTTAACCTTGTGCTTACATAATATATTTATTATTGATTCTCATACTTTATCTTGATTATCTTCTTGAGAATCAATTATGTCTTTGCCTAATGAAGTTTATTTATACATGTTTTTGAATTTGTAATGTTTTTTAAATATTCATTAAGGATACATGACTATATACATTAAATTTCCATCTACATATAGTTCATGTATCTCTTATATTGATATCTATTTTTGTATAAATACCTTTATGTAGGCATATGAGCTAAGCTAAAGTTTTATATTAACTTGAAGAGTATTTATTCATACTTGTTACTTTCAAACTTGTGCTTAACTCATACTCTAGCTATTGATTCTTTTGATCAAATTTGTGTATCTCTTTTTGAATCAATAAGCTTCTTCCTTAAAGCTTTCTTTTAATGATGTCTTTTTAACTTTTTAGTTGACTTTATGGTCTCTTGATTCTTGAATCTTCTCATGTATGCCTATTTATATATAGTTTTAACTATGTGATTCCTAACTTTTCATATGTATTTATTTTATACCTTTAAGTTGGGATATTGAGAGAAATCTTTATTAGTGTCTTGTTCATGACTATTTATGAAAGTTCTTTTAAGGATGACATGTTTTTGCGCCTTACCTTGTATGTTGATTTTACCTCTTTAATTAGTGCACATTTTCTAATCTATATTTTTTCACTTTTCTTTGGTGCACTATTAAAGCTCTTTGAAAATTAGATTTTATAGAGAGACGAAAAATTCGACGGATTTTCGGTATAATCCGGCGGATCATCCGACTGCAAACAGCAAGTCTGTGAGCAATAGTTCGGATCATCCGACGGATATCCGCAAAAATTCGATGGATAATCCGATCAATTCCAGCAGCTTTGTGAGCACTAAGTTCGGATAATCCGTCGGACTTCCGCTGAAATTCGACGGATAATCCGATCAGCTTTCTTATTTTTAATGTGCTTTCCTTGCTCATTCCTTGGGTTTATGCTTCTTTGGAATTATTGTTTTCCAATGATGTTGTTGTAGCACATGAGAATCCATGTAATTGATACATCATATGTCTTATGTCCTTAGCTAATATGGTTTGAGCTTTTGGTTAGAGATCTCCCATTTCTAGAGAATACTCTTATTTCATAATGGCTATAATATTTTGCATTCTCTAGATCGATCCATTATTTCATTATCTTGGGTTAATCTCTATAATTGGCAAAGAGATTTATTTTATTTGTGTTTACATGAATATCTCTTTTGGCCTATACTTGATAAGAGTCTAATTCTTTTTATTTTGTTATCTTATACTCTTATCCTTGCTTAATAAAGAGTCTACAAATCATTTTGATCATTCAAAATGTATTATACTTATTGAGAACTCTTTGCTTAAGCAAGTATTTTTAGTGTTAGTGACTTAAGATTTAATGAGCACATTTGTCTTGTTAATGGCTTCCCTCATTAATCTTATTTGGATTATATAGTTTGCTTATTTGTGATATATTATTAAGCTATATAATTTTGTCTCACTTTCATACATCTAACCATATCCCTATACTTCAATCTATATATATGCCAGTTTACAAAAATAAGATTTGTGATATGCTTGATCTCTAAAACTAGTTTTACAAATTCTTTATTAGATCTTGTTTTCTCTTAGAGGTTTGTGATTCCTTGTTTTAACTTTCTTCCATACTAGTCATTAGCAAGTCTCTCTTAAATTTCTCTCACTTTTTGAGTCATAATTTTATCGTATTATCATCACATCTCTTTAGATTGAATGTGTGATCATTTTGAGATTGACTCTTTTCCATATTTTTCATTGATCTATAAGATTCTTTATAAATATGGATTTTGAATTTTCTCTTGATGAGATTTATCATTGGATCATGTTTATTCATTTATTTTTTTTATGAATGATCCTAATGATTAAGTAGTCTTAAATTATCTAGTTATGAGATTATCAAGTTAATTTATTACTCTACTTTGACTACTCATGGTTTATCACATATGACCTTTGCTATTTGAACTTTATGGGTTATTAATTTACCATTAGAAAGGTTTAGATTTATCCGTTGTTGGATAAATATGTGGTACAACATACCTAGTCCATGCAAAGTAATAAATTGGTTGATTCTTTCTTGATTAGATAATCATGGACATGATATTTAAGGTTTATTTTTATTTTATTTTTGAGCGATATTTTGACTCTCATCATGATTGATTTAACTGTCCTTATTCTTTTTCATGATGACATCACTACAACAAAAAGGTATTTTAACGACACTTGAAAAGTGTCGTTAATGACTTTCCACGGCACTTGTTTAGTGCTGTCTAGAGGGGGTGTCATTGAAAGTATTTTTCTTTCAACGACACTTCAGAAGTGCCATGTAATAAATTTATGACGACTCTTTTGAATGTCGTGTAATAATTTTTCATGACATAATACTGGTGTCATCTTAACATGATTCAATAACACCTAATTAGTGTCGTCGTAAATTTTCTCGACTTTCAACGACATGAAAGAAATGCCATGTCATAGTTTTATGATGACACTTTTTGAATGTCGTTTAATTATTATTTCACGACAGTCTACTAGTGTCATCTTAATGTTATGGATATTTTTCAGATCACTTTTTATGTGGAATCTAAACATTGAAATCATAAATATAAATTGATTTCATTTGTATATTTATTTTTCATATAATTAAG
Source organism: Iris pallida (assembly GCA_029216955.1). Taxonomy (NCBI): domain Eukaryota; kingdom Viridiplantae; phylum Streptophyta; class Magnoliopsida; order Asparagales; family Iridaceae; genus Iris; species Iris pallida. Next base: position 51,837 of record JANAVB010040296.1, on the reverse strand, counting down.
CAAAACCAATTTCATATAATAAAATTTCAATGTGCCAACAATAATATATTAAAATATCTCAAATCCATACAAAGTCTCAATAAAAAGTAAATTGAGAACAAGAAGAAAGTCTACTACATAACAGAGTCTATTACATAACAAATACGATTCCTACTAGTACTACTTAGTGCCCAAGTCTTTCCAGCATCAAACTCGAACGTAAGGGACTTTAGGCAACGCTTCTAATGGGAAGTGCCTGACAATTCAAACTCCAAAAGATCCCCACTGCAAGTGCTATCACAGCCTTCCCATGTATCTTTGTAGCTGCATTCAGGACATTGGCAAGTTGTCTTCTCCTTGCATTCATCAATATCTGCTAGAGTGAATAGGGAAACCAATACCTAAATTAAACTCATTTTCCTCATACATAAATTTACTTAAAAGTTAGTTGGAGGGTAGAGGCACAATTCACTTAGAATTTAGCACCATTCTTTAAATTTCTTTTATCGGTTCATCCACAAAAACTAACACTTCTCTCTCGAAATGAGTCATGTATACATATACAAGGTATATCCATAAAAGTTATCTCACTGACAATTCATTTTAACATTAGGCTACAATTTAGTAAGTGGATACCTTCGAAGCCCTTGATACCATCAACTTTAAATCCAGGGGGGCATCAATATTTGTTGAAGCCAGTTTTCTGGAGATACCAGAGACAAATTATTATACAAATTCCTTCAAAAGAAATAAACAAAAAAGAAAAAAGAAAAATGAGTTTTTATTCCTAAATCCCAATTGATCATAGTCCAACTCTGTAACATGAATAAAGTGAGCCAACCTGACATGCAGAAAAGGTGTGTCCATTTTGAGTATCCTACCAACAACCTCCATTATTTATTCTGTACCTTCTGGGCCCAATTGCTGCAAGATGAGTAGTAAATCAAAACGATGCGATGAGTTGAATTTAGAAGTGTCTAATTAACCATGCAAATTTATAAGCTAAAGTTTAGGGTCGAATGTATCCTTACTTTAGGTCCTCTGCTTGTCATCAGGAGAGGTAGCATTGATCTGCATAAGTCATCCAGTAGACATGTTTGGTGAAAAGCAATACTAGAATTATTGGAAACATATAGATTAATGGGGCTAGATGTTGAAGAACCCTGGCCTACCCCAACTAAAGATTACATTAGATACTTACCGACTTACAGTTTTGATATTATTCATCAGCATCAATATGTCTGTCTATTTGTGGTTTTGATACACATCAGTAACAGCTGTGGGAGAAGAAGTTAGAAGAATAAACTTAACGACATTGGGAGGGGTTATGCTTGAAGCAGCCGCAGCAGCTCATTGCTGTGTGGAATCGTGATGATTGAAAGGAGGCAGCAGCAGTGTTCTTTTCTTGTGAATAAAGGAAGGTTAAAACATGATGAATATGCATCATTGGAAATCGCAACCATTCTCACTTGTTCTTCATTCTTCATGTATACACGTATGTATGCATGCATATACAAACTGGAATATCGGATATAATTGAAATGAAACTAGTAACTTTGGTGAGGAAACATATAAGCAAATAGTGCAATAAACTTAAATGGGTGTGAAAAAGCAAGGTTTTAAGTATCAGTTAAAACCGATGAAACTACCGAAACTGTCAAAACTAATGAAACTATGAATCCCCCCTGAAACTATCGAAAGGCACAAAACTGTTACTCATAGGATAGTTCCAAAACCAATACTAAAACGAGCTTTTGAAGTTTGAACCTTGTTATAAAGTACTATCAATCTTAACATAGATTCTACATGATAATGACTTTCGAAAATTGTGAATACTACCCAGGTAAGAATTGTTTTCCTGAATGAAACCTATTATTTGTATGATATTTGTACTTGTTCTTCTCAAGGAAATTCTTTTGATTTGTCATCAATACTGGTTTTTAACTTGCATCTTAGACTTAAACGTGAGTAATACAAATTATGTATACATGATTTTCTACCATTCATTTTTTATTTTAGGTATTATGGAGTAATACAAATTGCCTTACTTCATAGTGTACAGAGCATTCTGAGCATTCTTGATACAAATATAATTATTATCAGCTTATATATATATATATATATATATATATATATATATATATATATATATATATATATATATATATATATATATATATATAACGAAGGACAAATACCTAATGAACGATGTTCCACTCGTAACCATAATCCTCATCGAGAAAGGCTTTCTTCCGGATATTAGCTCCAAAAGAACAACTCCAAAACTATACACATCACTCTTGTCAGTCAATTGTTGTTGAGCATAGTATCTGTCAAACAAAAGTAAGTTCCATTAGGTGTATAGCACAAGAACAAGATATTTTGTTGGGTGCTTATGGATGGTTCTCTTATACACGAGCTTAATTTGTACAGAGCACTATAGGTTCTGTCCACCAATAGCTCTTCTAGGTTTCAAAGGAAATTGGTCTCTAGCTAGAAATTTGGACCAAACTAACTGGTTAGGCATTAGGTCTATGTTGCACGGACATGGCAAAATGGTATAAGTATCTATATGTCCGTGTCAATATTTGTGCAACATAGGCCACTACTTTTGTAAGTATCCCAAAATGTATGTATCCCTGTCCGTATCCATATTCAAGCAACATATTGAGAGCACTGAATGTAGTTTTACATTTTAATATGACCTTCTAAAACATTTTGTTGCTCACCAGTGCGAACCTCAATTTCATAAAAAGGCTTAAGTCATTATGCCAATTATAGTGATGATGTATGAACCATGAAAGCACGAGCTTGTCAAGTTAAAACATATATGCTTACTCTGGATCTAGGTATCCCATTGTTCCACGAGCAACACTAGATATGTGTGTACGATTTTCATCAGCTTGTCTTGACAAACCAAAATCTGAAACCTTCACCCTCATATGGATGTCTAGTAGAATATTGCTCGTCTTTACATCTCTATGAATGATGCTTGGACTACACCCACTATGCAAGTAACAAGACCTAACAAAAACACAAAAAAAGGGTTTGATTATATGAGATTGACCATAAATAGAAGGGAGAGAAAAACTAATCCTCTAACTTTAGCAGAATCTTCTGCAATATGGAGACGAGATAGCCAATGCAAACTCTTTCTTCTTAACAGAATCTGGTTTAGCATCCATTTTGTGAACATTAAAAGATCATATGACTACCTAGATGAAACAATAACGTTACAAAGGAACTAAACATAGGTATAGGAAACCATGTATGTGATCACGTAGGTTCCATTGTGCATATACTCGTATACAGAATTCTTTGACATCCTTCCTCACAATAGCCTACCAAGGAACCAAGTTTTTGTGATGGATTCTTGATAAGAGAGCAACCTAAAATGATAAACAACAAGTTAGAAAGTTTGGCAGCCATCAAATATTTCTTCAAAATTTTTAAAAAAAGGTTAAAGTTGATTTGTTATTGTCCGCCATCAGCAACAAATTTTGAAACTAAATGTGTTGCTATCTATATGTTTGAACTTTGAAGTGGAAGCCATAAAATAAGATGATAGTCAAATGGTGACAAGTAGTGCTTCTTATGATACCCAAATAAGAAAAGCCATGAATCTGATAAATTCATCTTCACTTTCGAAGATATGATCCATTTTTATGTAGAAACTTAAGTTTTGAATATCATGTGATGCAGTTAAAGAAGCAATTTATGGAGTATGAGTTTGATGAAAGATTCATGATATTAGAAACATTAGAAGACTAAGGAGAATGTTGTTAAGATATAAAATATTATGGAGCAGAATCCATCATAAAGATCATTATAAATTCACTAGTTGTTCCCATATTTTTCTACATGTTAGAACCTAGAATTAGTTCATTAACACTTGTGGCAGGTAAATAAACAGTTTCTTCAACTACGGAAAAATAAGATTGTATGCAAATGCTTATTAGATTTGCAAGTTACAAGAAACAAAAACCCATCCTTAAATAAAACTATCATGTTCCAAGGACGTACGATCGTATGTATGAATTAAGAGCTACATTACAAGGCATTATACCATGCATTGAAGATACGCGGTCCGCCTTATTTTGTGATTCTGATTGTGAATGTGAATTAATTGTTTTACAAGATTGTTATTTTAACAGGATTCCTGTAGATGAGTATTAAATCCAACCAGAAAATAGGATTTCATGAAATAGGACTTCATTGAAGAAGATGAGCACCCCCGCTAAGCATCAAGATCAACTCTTGCTAACAGGTTGTTCTGCTGAAAGAAAATCAATACGACGCTTACAGAGGGAATAAACAATGAGAAAAGGAACAAAAGTACCTTGTTGACAAATTGCTGAGTTCCATGACCAGACAGATCAGCCGACATATTGACTGCAATTTCCTTACCATCTTTCATTTTTCCATAGTAGACTGAACCAAAGCTTCCTTCCCAATCTTTTTCAAAATTTGCCTGTAGCTTCTTCTATATCAGCAAGAGGTATGTAGCAAGCTACATCTAGGCCATCATCAAGGACCAAATATGAACCTCTTATAATAGAATAAGGGGTCGAAAGTTTACACATGACGCGGAAAGAATCACCTGCATGAGATAACATGAATGTACAAAAACTGATTTATTATGATCGAAAAACGAGAATCAATTGTTCAAGGTTCCAGGGTCACATACACTTCTTCTTATTGTTCTCGTCCTGGAAAGGCTTCCTATGACATCGTGTGCTACAAATCCTAGCACTCGAGCGGGTTAACATCTCCACTGTGACAATTCACCAAACACTTGGTGATCACAATCGATGATTTTCATTGATAACCGGTCTTTGTTGTCGTCGATGCTCGTTGTTGTGGTCGATGCTCGTTGTCGAAGGAAGCAACTCGTCCGTGGTTATGACAACTGAAGGAGGCAAGTCTTCAACCACTCCGAACCCCACCAACCTGTAATTCATAGTAAAATATAAACAAAAAGGTGGTGACTTTTACCTCCCTCCGGTCATGCTCCTCTACCGTATCACACTCGGTAGACGAGAGCACCAGGTCGAAGAACTATACGGAGAGGATTCGATCGCCGAGCTCCCGATAAAGGAGACTGGAGGTGCGGGAAGCAGAGTTGGGAGAGGAATAGATCTATTGGTGGAGCCATGGGAGTTGAATCTGAGAAAAAAATTCGGCGATGGAGAAGAGAGAGAGAGGGAGAAAAGAGAGACCCTAATTTACTATGGAAAACTAGGTCTGTAGAGGGAGTAATAAAGATGATTTGGGAAAAAAAAGTTGGGAGGCGCCAAAATGAAAAAAAAAGCGGGATACTAATTTTAGCATGACATTAGAAAAGGTGTTGTAAATTAATATCTAATATTAGATGACATTTTGCTGATGTCGTTGAATATATGTTTATGGCACTTGTAAAAAAGTGTCATAGATGATGATATATATTCCATTACCACGACACCTTTTAGTAAGGTGTCATCATAAAAAAAATACAATGACACTTATTTAAGAAGTGTCGTCAATAAAGTGTCGTCGTTAACCATTTTGTTGTAGTGCATCTTTTGATTACATGTGCTAAATTGGAATATTCTTTTGATTTTTCATCTTTAGTAAGTATTAATTGGATATCTCTTCTTGACTAAAGATGACATTATTTATTTTATGACGATTTTATAGCCTTATATGCATTGAGCAAGGGGGAGAAATCCATAGTTGATTTACCCCTAGATTTTGATGCTATAAGTGCTTTGAAACTAGTTACGCATTTTGAGGGGGAGCAAATAAATTGTTTTAATTCATCTATACTCTCTAATATGTCGTATACATAGTTTATCATGGACCCATATTTTCTTTATTTTCATATCTTATTGATTGAGGTCATGATATTTCTATTTTGAAGGGTTTACGAGAGTGTATGTGATTGTCCTTATTATCTTATCTTTCTCTTTCATATGGGTTAAATATGTCATCTTGCTAATATTAACTTTCAGATCTTATCTTGATGAATATTATGCTTTCGTTGATTTGGCTTTTCTTTCATAGTTAATTGATTTGGCTTTCCTTGTTGAGGACTTATCCAAAATTCATGATTTTTATCAACTTTGGTAGTACTTTGAGGGGGAGCATTCAAGTCGACTGAATTTCTTTCTCAAGTATTTTTCTCTTTTACCTTCATGTTTATCAAAAAGAGTATTCATATAGCATGATAAGGTAATTGAGTTCAAATGCATGAACTTAGGTAAGCATATAGATTTTGCAAATAATGAGATTATTCTATCAATTGCTCTATTTTACATTGATTATTCCTTTATTTGTTCTACTATTTATTTGTGGACAATTTTGACTTTCAAATGGTTTTTTGATCAATGTTTCAAGTTTTTATTTCAATTGGTATTAAGTTTATATCTTCCAACTATCTCAATTGGTATTTTTTTAATATCAATTACTTTGCAATTATCTAATCCTCATGGCTTTTGACTGAAATCCTTTATGTCATAATTCTCTTCCAAAACTAGAGTAATTTCATATAATATTATGTTTTGGATTTCATATTGGTAAACTATCTATTGATTATTTTCAAATTCTTTTAGTTTTACCAACTATATTGTGTTTTGACAAGCTATTCTCTATTTGGTACTCTACATTTGACATGTAGTTTCTATACTTGTCTTTACACCCTTCTTCCATTGTTTTTCATTAGTATATCTTGATCATAATTGTCTATGGTTTCCCATGCTCCGATTTCTTCTCTTGAGATTGATTTTTTTTATCTCTTAGTATGGGGGAACCTATTTTTGATCATGTCAAAGGGGGAGAAGTAAGTTTAAGTATGTATTTATAAGTAATCTCAGTAGTATAATTTTAGTGATATTGCTTATGTCCTTTGTATATTAGTGATACATGCATCTATTATGTCTATACTAAACTTAACCGATTTGCCATAATCAAAAAGGGGGAGATTGTTGGCCCAATGATTGTATCATTTTGAATATGGTTAATATGTTAGTTTAGCATTTCATTGTCACTAATCTTTATACTATCACTATAGCATTTCTATTTATACTTATACCTTTGGTGATATGTGACTATTGGTTTACATATTAGTGATATGAGCCTTCTTTCTTAAATTTAATCGAGTTGCCAAAATCAAAACTATGTTTTTGATTGTGGTTATTCAATTAAGTTTAATCATTATGATATCACTAACATTTATGCTATCACCTTAGCACTTATACTTAAACTCAGCATTGTCCTAATGTGCATTAAACTTATCACACTTGCTACTGTATATTGCTTTGTTCGTCTAACATGTACATGCAGAAAAGCAATAAGCAAGATCAATGTGGACATATGCAATGAAGAAATCATGGTGGGCCAAAGACGACGGATCCTACAAGATTTCTCTGAACTACCCGACGACATCTCCGGAGCCACGCACTCGGGGGTTCCGCTGCCCGGTCAGCGGACGGGGGTCGAGGGGGCAGCGCCCCTCGTCGGGGGTTTGGGCAGCTGCCACCAAGGAAAAAAGCCAGCACCTATCAAAAAAGAAGCCAAGCCATCATCATTTCAAGACTCTGCAGAAGCCTGCTCCTACTACAGTATTTGGAGTCTGTAATGAGTCTTAGGAATCATTGTAAACACAAAAAATAGATGGCAAAATCGAAAGCTAGGGTAGAAAATAACCCAAGACAATCTTCGGAATCCTGGCGGATAATCCGGCGGATCTTCGCAGAAATTCGACGGAAGATCCGAATGGTCTCACAGAATACCTTCTGTGAGTGTTCGGATTATCCGGCGGAAAACCGTAAAATTTCGGCAGATTTTCTGCCATATGACCGTTTGCATTCCAACGGTCGGATTTTATGAATGATTGATCCCAAGGGCTCCATTTATAGCCGTTGGACTATACAGGCGGATGATCCGGCGAATTTTTGCAGAAATCCGGCGGATGATCCATCAGCCTGAGAAAGTTGCATTATTGCACTTTCTTTTGCTTGGTTATACATAGCCTTGAACCCCTTCATTCAAGGTTGATGCTTTGAGACTAAAAAATTCCTAAACCACCAAAGCTTATCCACATACAACTCTACAAAGCTTTCATTTGTCATCCACAAATTGTGTTAGAGTTATTGAGTTGGAAAGTAAGATCTTCATCCTATTGTAAGGAGATCAAAACCTAGTGAGAAAGGTTGAAGTTGGAGAGTCTTCGTATCTAAACTCTCGGTGTGAAGTCGAAGAGCCCTTCGGATTAAAGCTCTTGTGTTGAAGTTGGCGAGTTCTTCGGATCCAAACTCGTGTTGAAGTTGGCGAGTTCTTCGGATCCAAACTCATGTGTAACTATTTACTTAAATAGTAGATTAAAGCCGGAGAGAGTTCCGGGACTGGAGTGCCTCTTGGGAGGATACTAGGATATATCGTGTGTCCTTGTTATTGCTTCTACTTTTGCACTTATATTTTAAATTGCCATTAGCTTGTGCTAAGGCTTGATTAGTTAGCTTGACCCTATTCACCCTCCTCTAGGGTTTCTACAGTACGCACGTTCCTCGATAGGTGTAGCATGAAAGCTACGTATGCAGACCACGTTCTCACATAGCCAGAAAAGATTGGGCGTAAAATAACCCAAAATAGACTTCCTGCGTAAAGTAGCAGACTGGGCGTAAAATAACCCAAAATAGACTTCCTGCATAAAGTGGCTGAAAAGTAGCCTTGAGCGTATAATTAGCTCAAATAAACTCTACGCACACGAAAGCCTTGAGCGTAAAAACTCGAATAGCTTTCATGCGTAAAAGAAGCAGTCTCTTGAGCGTAAAGTAGCCCATCTGCACGCTAAACGACAAGTGTGGGTTTGTGTAAAAAATCTTCTCGGCTTCTGTGCAACGTGCTGTCAGAAATCATTCTGTCAGAACAGTCACGCATTAAATGCGATGTGGATAGCCTGTCTCCGCGTAAAGGTTTGAGGATGGCTCTCGCGTAAAGTAGTTCGCGTAGAGTTAGACTCTGTTTGATCTCTGCGTAAAGTTTGAATCTGACTCAGTTTGACTTGCATAAAGCTTTAACTTCTTTGACTTGGTCTATGAAATTTATTTATGCTTCTACAAGACCCCCTTCAAAGTTTTCAATTTTTTCTAAGATTTGAAATACTTTAAACAGAAGCGTAAAAATTCGGGATATCTAACAGTCCGCGTAAAGTTCGGGATACCCAACAGTCAGCTTAGAAGCGTAATATCGGGATATCCAACAGTCAGCGTAAATTTCGGAATTTGAACCGATTTCAAAATTCTCTATAAATAGAGCTTTACGAGAGAGAGAGAACTTTACTCGTCCTTTGCAATCTCTAACTTCTTTTTCTCTTTCTTCGAAATCTCAATTCAAATCAATGGCCCCCAAGAGCAAGACCGCCGCCGGCACCAAGGGCAAAAAGCTCGCTGCTTCGTCAAGGAGTGAGCGTACAGAGACTACCATCGCATCATCAGCGGCAACCCGAAGGACCAACCCCGCTGTGGCCCGGCCATGATAGGTAGAACCCTATCTAATTTGGCCATGGGTTCGTCGGAGAAGAAGAAGGACTGAACCCTAAACTTCAGCCCACGTTCATACGTGTCAGCGCAGAATAAAAATCACCAAATACGTCCAGTTTATACGTGCCAGCGTAAAGAACAGAATACGCCCACGTCTATACGTGTTAGCGTAAAAATAGAAACAAAATACGCTCACGTCTATACGTGCCCGCGTAAAAATATTTAAGCATAAAATACGCTCACGTCAATACGTGCCAGCGTAAAATGTAAACAACAAAATACGCTCAGTCAATACGTGCCCGCGTAAAATGTTTAAGCATAAAAATACGCTCACGTTTATACATGCCAGCGTAGAGTTAAAAATACGCAAGTCACCCACGTTCATACGTGTCAGCGTAAAAGAACATATGTTTTCATGCGTACAACTTTTACTCTTTGAACAGAGAAAAGGACGCGTAAAACATTTAGTCAGACACCTTTACGCACAAATTATCACTTGCGTAAAATAGCTTTGCGTAGAGATGAACCAACTTAGGATTTTTCCAATCTTTTTGAAACAAAGAATGAAAAATTTCAAGATCTTTACGCAATCATTTACTTGCGTAAAAGCATTTGCGTAGAAAAGATCAATTCTGAATTCTACTAACTTTGATTTTTTTTGTTGATCTTCTTTTTGTAGTGGACTTGCAGATTCATCCCCTCTCTGAGATCTTTGGTTCCCAACTGGTATCTTGGGTTCCAACTATTTGGAGAATCTGTCTCATGTCGAGTTCCCACAATCAGACAAACAGTATCCTAAAGAGAGACAACAACTGATAGCTGCCCAGGGAGACAGGATGCTGCTGACTTTGATAAATGGAGAGCTGCTGACATCGATGGATGGCCAACAATTTTTGAAGCCTGCCTTCATTGGAGACGCCATTGACTTAAATCTCAGACAAATCCAAGAATGAATCCTGGGTATTTAGATTTGGGGAGAGAGCGATGTATCTCCCGTCAATGTCAAGGGATTATCCCTGTCTTCGTTCGTTCATGCTACCCACACAAGACATATGATCTGGAACCTGACTCCCAACAGTCATGGTAGACCAGGAAAAATCATATTCAAGAGAGATGAGTCCCACCAAATGGGCTATCATACCAGTGCTCCCAGTGGTGGTGTGTCCCTTTTTCGGTTTACTGCCTGGATTTACACCAAGCGAAGATTCAGCTCTGATCCAACCAGTGCAGATACCGATGTTCATAAACAACTTATGAACGCCTCAGTACTATATCCTCGGTTAACCCTAGGCTTCCAGGGTGGATGACCCCACATAATAAGAACTGGATTAACTCAGTGCCTGGGTTATGAATCACTTTGAAACAGAGCTGCGAGCTATTGGGCTGTTTGAAGCAGTGGCCTCTACCAGTCAGGGTATACCAATGAACAACAACCTGTTCTTAGCTTTGATGGAGTTGTACATCAGCTCAACATGGACTTTTGCAACCCAATAGGAGAAATGGGTTTTGTACTACATGAGATGCAATTCATCTCTAAGCTGCCACTGGGGGGAGCTCCATATGAAGAATACGTTCCTTCCAACCAGGAACTAGCAGAGATCAGCGAGAAAAATCCTGATCTAGTCAAAGTGTATCAAGAATTGATGTGTCATTATCTGATTTGCACCACTATGTATGAAAGGGTCGCATTTGGCATATACCAATAAATGGACAACCTCCTTATTCTACCACGAGAATAGGATATCCAAGAACGACAAGGGAGATTCCAAGATAACAAGGCTCAAACCATCAACCCTTGTTCAATAATTCCTTCAGATTTGATATGGTTGGATGATCACACATAAGTCTTCGGACCAGTATCTGACCACCAAGACTGGAGACATCCCTGCAGGGACTGAAACTTTGAGCTATCTGAAGCATGGCAGTCGAAAGATCTCAAAGGAAGCCTTGCTGGCGGGCTTTCTTTCCCTGTGGTGAAGATGGGTCATACCAGGAACTGGTACGCTTGATAGAATTCACCGGAATGTACTATGGCCAGCATACGTTTGGTGTTTAAAGACAGACTCAGCCTATTACCAGCAATGGTATGTAGGATAAATGCGGTCTGCGAACATTTGGTGAGGAATTAATTAATAATGCTCCTTACCGTAAAGACTTCCCCGGGTGGAGATGCCTACACCTATCTAATGGGCTGGTTGCTGCATCACAACTGCAGCTTATTGCCACCAGGCCCTGAAGATCAAGCGGAGGTGTTCCTCCAGAAGTTCTAAAGCCTCGTGGGTTGCAACTTCAGTGGCAGATACCCGAGCAGCATTAAACTACTCATGGTGGAACTTCTTCTGCACACGACGCCAGTTCCAGCTGACTGCTTCGGTGTGCAATTTGAAGATGTAGGTGAAGAGAGACGGGGCTCCTGGGCCTGTCTTTAATTGGCTAATATGCATCAGACCATCACATCTGATGTATAGAACTGATGATGACTGTGCCTTCGAACCTTACCTGCCCAGTCGGTTCGCTCGTCAATTCGGGTATGACCAACTTCACGTTGGTAATCCCTCACCTCCTTCAACCATTATGGGAAGTTAGTTGATGGTGCAAGGGCATGGAGGTATTTCAGTGCTGGATGTACCGGTGCTAAATTCCGTGTGCCAACTGCCACCAGTACCACTGAGCTATGAATGCTGCATTCATATGCTCGCTTCTATGCATCCATCCGTTCCTTCGCAACTGACTACAACATGAAGGGGAGTCTTCGAGGGGTCAAGGAAGGAAATGTCGAAGAACCAGTCATGGTACCTTCAGATGTACCTGATGATGTTTGTTCCAGATGAATATCTGGCGACGATCCCTACGGGATTGGAGAGGCACCAGCAGGACCCATCAAAATCTTACCTCTAAGAAGCGTAAATCCGACACAGCGGTTGCTCCTAAAGAGAAAAGAAAAAGGTCACTGTTAAAGGGCCTTCCAGGCAGAGGGCTGCTACTCCGGACAGAGAGATTCCAGTTGAGGAGCCTCAGAACATTGCATCTTCTTCAGCTCATCCTGGAGAAGGGTCTTCAGCATCGCAATCAGCAGCAGCAACAGAAACTATGGGGTCCTATCTCCTGGACGTCTCAGCACATCTGACTTCTCCACAGAAGGTGCAAGCTATTGAGGACACCGCCACGACTCGTACTAATGATCCGGAGCCCATCCCCTCGGATGAACCGGCTCTTGATTTAGAAGATGATGACTGGGATCAAGATTATGACGAACTCTTGGCACGTCCTGCACCTACTCCAGGTAAATATAAATTACACAAAATCTATACAAAATTATGTATTATGATTTTGTATATTAACTTATTTTGCTTAATTTTTGTAGGTGTTATCACTGCAACAAAGTTTGTTGCTCCTCCTCCTCCTCAAGAGACTATCCATGAAGAAAAACAGAGTCTGAAGGAGAGAGTTCTTCTTCAGAAGAAGATACTGCTCAAGAAGAATGTTCCCATCTACGAGGTACAACAAGAGCCTGCAGTAGAGGCTCAGCAAGAATTGCCTTCTCTTGCTGAAGACAGAGAAGAAGAATTAGCTGCAGAAGAGCCAGCTGCAGATGAAGAAATAGTTGCAGAAGAACCAACTGCAGCTGAATATTCCCAGAACTTGAAGGTCCTGCAGCCAACAAAGGTGATGAAGATATTGTCAACCCATCAACCAAATCGGAGACGTAGTAATAACATCCTCAGTTGTTGCTACTGATCCGGCACAAGTTCTTGAGACATAATGTCTGAACCTGAATCATTTACAACAGTCACCATTCCTCCCGCAACAATCACCGCCACCGAAACTCAAGTAGTTTCAGCTCCAGGAACGGCTGGAGAAATAATTCATACTGAAGATATGTCTCTAGAACTTCTGGGGATCAGTTAGCCTTGGTAACAACAACAATTATGACTTCATCTCAGCCTGCTACCAAAGTAACAACAACATCTGTTCCCAGTCTTCAAAAGAGGGATTTAGTAGAGCTCGCTGCCACACCAAGCTCTAATACGAGAAATGAATCTTCTAGTTGAGATTCATACAGAAGCTTTCTACAAAACCCTGGCAGCTCTGATCAAGATGGTCCTGAAGAAGGGCCTAAATTATGAAAGCTTGAAGGCTGCGATTGCTCCACCATTGGGAACGTTGCTATGTTCAATGACGCCGAGAGAGCAGCAGCGCTGGAGAAGGTGGTAGAAGGACTTGAACAGCCTGTTAAAGAATATCTAAGGCTGTCAAGTGAAACCCTTGAAAGTTATCCAAACCGAGTATGATGCTTTATCTGCAGAATACATCACTCGGGAGACTGTTTTTAAGGAATCTCTCAGGAATACAGCCTCAAAGTCGCCAGAGAGAGAGCTCTTTTGGCTGAAACTAAACCTCTGCTGGAGACACACAGACAAGCCTATGAAACTTCAAATATGAGAATTCATCAACAGAATGATAGAATTCGTGAAGTTGAGGCAGAATTAGCTCGCTTGAAGGTGAGAGAGAGATGACTGCAGCTCGAGACAAACATCTGGCACAGAGCTCAATATTAGAGGAGAAAGTCTTTGGTGCTAAAGCTACTATCAAAACCCTTGATGAAGCCAAGGATAAGATGATAGCTACTTTTGCCGAACTCTCTCATCTCTGTACTCTAGAAGCTCGACGATCTAGAGCTACTACAATCGTATTGAGCTCTCGTAAGAAGCGTTTGGCAGAGCTGCAGAAACTGCTTGAAGATGTATCTGCTCCACCTTAGGAAATAAAGAATTTTTTGTATTCTTCTTTTTATATCATCAATAAAGAATTTTGTATTCTTCTGTCTTTTCCATTCTGTAATATTTCAAGAAGTGAATAAAATATTGTTTTATGACCCTATCATTTATTTTAAATTTAAATAATAGGTATGAGATAGAAAACACTTATTAGAGGTAATATGAACATGATAAGTCTTTCTAAACTCAACAAACTAGATTATATCTATCCAGAGGTAATGTGGACATGAAAGATAATGAATCTTGTTTTCTTTTTAGAGTATACAATACTATCAGAGGTAATATGAACGTGACAGATCGTAACAACTCAAAGAAAATATATTAATATCTATTCAGAGGCCATATGGACATGATAGATAAGAAAAAAAAAAGTAAACTTAATATTTATTCAGAGGTCATAAGAACATAATAAATAATAAATCTTTTTTCTTTCTAAAATCAGCTGGTTAGACAGAAGATCAAAATTCTCTTTTAAGAGAACAAATAATCAGCTTAACCAAACCTTGGTAGCTAGAAAATAAAGAAGAAATTCAGACATAATATTTCTTCAAGAATTTGGCATTAATTGGCATCATGAGCAAATCTCCATTAGGTTTAGACAACCTATAGGCACCATTAGAGAATATTGTCTCGACTACATAAGGACCTTCCTATTTTGCTTGGAATTTCCCTTTGCTCTTATGAGTCATCACCATCGGTCTTCGGACAGCTAGAACTAGCTCACCGACTTTGAATACTCTCTCTTTAACTTTACGATTGAAAGCTCGAGATATACGGGCTTGATATAGCTCAATGTGTTGTTGTGCTTGAAGACGCTTTTCGTCCAATCCTTCAAGTTCTTGGATCCGTAAGCGATCATTATTCTCTGAGGTTAGCTCATTAGCAATGGCTATTCTAAGAGACGAAATCTGGATTTCCAGTGGAAGAACAGCCTCACATCCGTAAACCAGTGAGAATGGTATAAAACCAGTAGGAGTTCGGACTGTCGTTCGATAAGCCCATAAACATTCTCCAAGTTTCTCATTCCAATCACGTTTATTAGAAGAGACAAACTTTTTGAGAAGTTTAATAATTGTCTTGTTGAAAGCTTCGGCCAAACCATTAGCAGCTGGATTATAAGTTATAGAAGCTAAGTTCTGGATCTGATTCTTGTCACAGAATCGATAAAATACCTGACTGGCAAATTATGGTCCATTATCATAGATTATCCTTCGGGGAATCCCGAAATGGTAAATGACATGATGTTTGATGAAATTAACCACATTAGACATTTTTACTTCAACAAGAGGAACCGCTTCTGCCCATTTAGAAAAGTAATCGGTTATAGCCAAGATAAACCGATGCCCTTTTACAGAAGAAGGATTAATTGGACCAATAATATCCATACCCCAAGCTTCGAAGGGCCAAGAAGCTACTGTAGGATATAAGAATTCAGAAGGTTGGTGAATAAAATCAGCATGAATCTGACATGATTTACACCGTCTGGCATAATCTACAGCATCCGATATCATGGAAGGCCAATAATATCCTATTCTTCGAATACGATCCTGCAATTTCGGACCCGGTTGATAAGCACCACAGACACCATCATGAGCTTCACGGAGTGTTTGCTTAGCTTCACTCTCAAAGAGACAACGCAGCAAAAGTCCGTCATAAGAACGACGATATAACATATGCAAAGAAGAATCGTAGTAGAATCGAAATGATCGTCTTTTGATTGATGCAGCTTCTTTTGGATCTTCAGGTAAAATTCCATGGACCGTATAATCAATAAATGGACTTCTCTAATCCTTTGTTAAGAATTTGATTCTATAGTATAACTTTGTTCGATATACAAATTATTCTTGACACAAAATAGATCTCTATCCAACAAACTAATGGTATTTTGTCTTCTAATTGGAACAGCTAAGTTTGCAGCTAAACTAGCAAGAGCATCAGCTTCCAAATTTTGAGAACGTGGTACAAATTCAATGAAGAATCCTTTGAATAAAAGGACCAATTCGATTACCACTTAATGATAAGGAATAAGGTCAGGATTTCTGACTTCATATGTCCCTCTGACCTGATTAACAATCAGTTGAGAATCTCCATAAGCTTCCAGGAACTTAATGTCCAATTGTTTTGCTACTTGAAGGCCAATTAGCAGAGCATTATATTCTGCCACATTATTGGAACATGGTTCATTAAGAGAATAAGCACGATATATGACCATTTTATCAGGAGAGACCAAAATAATGCCCACTCCGGAGACAATATTGCCTTTAGTTCCAACCCGTGATGCTCCATCAAAGTATAGTTGCCAAATGTCATCCCTCAAAGTCATGTTACAATCCACGACTTTATCTGGAATGTCCTCATATAGCTTAGAGGTTTCAGGTATAGGGTGAGCTGCTAAGAAATCAGCTAATGCTTGATCCTTCACTGATTTTTGAGGTACATAGACCATATCATAAGGAGCAAGCAACATTGCCCAGGTGGCTAACCTGGAGTTAAGAATGCTCGACTTTTTCATCAATACCCGAATAGGATTTATTCTGGATATGACATGAATAGTTTATCCTGACACGTAATATCGTGTCTTTTGAACAACAAAAATCAAGGCCAGACATTCTTTCTCCACAAGAGTATACCTGTGTTCAGCTCCAACCATCATTTAGCTAAGATAATAAATTGCCTGTTCATGACCCTTATCACCTTTCTGTGCAAGAAGAGCACCAAAAAAATGATCTAAGGCTCGAATATATAGCAAAAATGGTCTTCCTACTACTGGAGGTACCAGAACAGGTGGATTTGTAAGGTACTGCTTAATGTCATTGAATGCTTTTTGACATGCTTCATCCCAATCAAATGATACACCTTTCTTTAATAGACGAGAGAAAGGTTGACATCTCCCAGAAAGATTGGATATAAATCTCCTGATATAAGTAATGCGACCTTGGAAGCCGCATAGTTCTTTTAGATTGCGTAGAGTACGCATTTCAAGAATTGCTTTGATTTTATCAGGATCAACATGGATACCTTGAGAAGTGATGACAAATCCCAAAAATTTGCCACTAGAAACCCTAAGAAAGACTTAGTAGGATTCATCTTCAGTTGATGTTGATGCATCAACTCAAATACTGTCTTCAAGTCTTGAATATGATCATCTTTTAATCGACTTTTGACAGCAATATCATCCACATAACATTCAACTATTTTTTGCAGATATTCTTGAAAGATATTACTCATGGTCCGTTGATACGTAGCACCGATATTTTTTAGACCAAACGGCATAACCGTATAGCAGTAAACTCCAAGGGGTGTACGAAAAGCGGTATGCTTTTAATCTCCTGGATGTATCTTAATCTGGTTGTATCCTGAAAATCCGTCCATGAAAGACATGCGTTCAAAACCACATGTATTGTCTATCATGGCATCGGTAATCGGAAGTGGAAATTTGTCTTTTGGACAAGCTGCATTAAGATCTCGAAAATCTATACAAACTCGGACTTTTCCATTCTTCTTCATGACAGGAACAATGTTGGCAACCCAGTCTGGGTGTTGTTCTTCACGAACAAAGCCACATGTGATCAGCTTTTTGACTTCTGCTTTAATTGCATCCATCATATCTGGTCAAAAATGCCGCTGCTGTTGTGTTACAGGTTTGGCATTAGGAAGAATATTGAGTTTATAAGTAGATACTTTAGGATCTAGACCCGGCATATCCTCATAACTCCATGCAAAGATATCAATATATTCTTTAATCAGCTTTATCAACTCTTCTTTTTCCTCTTTAGAAAGGTTTTTACTGATGAATATCGGCTTAGACGTAGTTTCGTCTCCAACATCAATCTGGACAATTTCATCTTCTGTAGGTGGCTGTCGCTGTTCAAAATGAAGCTCCCATTGAGTGTCCATTTGTTGTGCACAAGGGTCATTTTCAAATAGTTCAGATTTACCATCAGTTTGAACCGTGTTGACTGAAAAGACGCACTCAGATTCAACATACTGGTTTCCTCTAGAATCTGAGAACTATAAAGAATTGGAAGAAAATTCGTCTTCCATAATTTTTTTATACATGTGGGATGTATCAGATTCAATGAACTGGATTTCTTCAGAATCTGAGGATTGTGAAGAACTGGACGAAAATTCTTCTTGTATATCTTCATTAAACATGTGGGATGGATCATATCCCAACCCATGATGAGTTTTCTGGTAAAATGGATCACCACATAATGGTAACCGTCTACCCTTGCCTTGATTGAGACCTAGCATAGTTTTTAAATCATATCCCATATTCTGGATAATTTTAAGAGATTGTTGACTATATTTGTCAATTCTGATTTTTCCTTTATCTTTCTCTATGAGATCATCTGTCTAAGTAACTGGAACATTTTTAGCCAAGCCAAACACAATTTGGCGCTTGTTTTTCTTATTAGACGGGATCACAAAATAAGATTCTTCGTGACGTCTATAAGTTACACAAGCTTGTGATGATGAGGCTACAGTTAGAAGATAAGGAAAAGATGTTAGGAACCTTTGAGCATAGGGTCCAACATCGACATGAGGAGAAAACAAATTTTTCTTATGATTAATATATAAGGTTTCCTCTGTATTTATGTCATTTTTTTGTTGATGACTTTGATTATCAGCAGATAAAGTCATTCTTTCAATAAATTTGACAGCCATATACTCCAAAAGGAAATCTTCATTAATATGAGAAAGTACAGAATGATCAATATTTACATCATTTACAAACTGACTACTACGCTTTGGATTGATCATTAACGGACCGTCATCCGTCTTCAGCGTAGACTTGCCAAGGTTGATAATCAGTGGTTCTGGATCATTTGTACGAGAAGTACGTCCCTTGACCTTGATCATGAGAGGTTGAACTTAGCTCTTGACTGGAATTCTCACAGATTCCTCAGACGAAGCTCGAGTTCTTCATTTAACCTTAATCATCAAAGGTTCGTCATTGACAGGTTGGGGTTGAATTCGACCTTTAACTTTAATCATCAAAGGTTGATCTTCTGGAGGATCTTCTAAGACATATTAATCTTCTGCAGACGGCCGACCTTCAGCCATATCAGATATTTCTTTCACATGCTCTTGCTTGTAGAGTATTGAATCAGAGAAATAGGCTTCAACACCCTTAAAAGGATTGATATCTACAAATTCAGTCTTCACAATCCCTTGAGAATCCACATACTTGAAGGATTGGCGGAGAGTTGAAGGCACAATGTTATGCTCATGTATCCACGATCTTCCAAGAAGGATGTTGTAAGATACATCTGAGTTGATAACATAAAAGGTCGTCATAGTTCGAAGATCATCTGTTTAAATCTTCAGACGAATCTTTCCCAATGGTTTACTCTTTCCAGAGTTGAAACCAACTATTGTTGTACTAGTGTAAGTCAAATTACTAGTAGGAATCCTCAAGGGTCGTAGCATACTCTGAAGAATAATGCTAATAGAAGACCCAGGATCAATGTAAATCCTGTCAATTTCAGTAGAGTCAATATACCCTGTGTAACACAGAGGTCTGTCGTATCTATTATGCTTCAACAACATATCTTTTTGTGTAAAGGTAATGTTAGGAATTGATTCCATCACACTATGACATTGGGGACACGACACTGGTATATTGTCAGGATTTTTGAGTTGAGCTAAGCATGAATCTGCCTGTAGCAAAGCTTTGCTCAAAGTTTCTCGACTTTCTTTAGAAAGATGAAGCAACTCAAAGATAGGAAGTCTAGCCGGTGTATTAGCTAATTGGGCTAGAATATCAAACTTGTAGGGTTTTATCACTACCCCTTGATTTGAAGCAGACTTCAATAGGACGTCAAAGCGTACTGCTTTCTGTTTTCCTTTTTCAACCGCTGATAGTTTAGAAGGTCTTGTCTCAGTAGGAATAGAAGATGAATGAGTTGATAGTGTTTTAGTGACGTCATCTGCTTCTTTGGGAGTTCCCTCATAATCTTTGTGGTACTCTTTCCCAGATCTCGTACCAGCAAAAGTTTCTTCTTCAGACTCAGGAGAATGAAGTACTATATTACAGGATTTAGTCTTTTTTTCTTAGTCTTCTTCTTGTGAGGATTTTTATGAAGAACCTCAAATCCCAATCTAATGGTAGATTTTTGACCTTGAATTTGTAAAGGAATTCGCATTCCTCTATCATAATTCAAGCCTTTCGCCTTTTAAAAGTCATAGCCATCTTTTTCATGAGATAGACTGATTGTTGACTGTACATGTGAATGGGTAGCGGACTCTCAACAAATGATCCAACAGAGGAAGAAGGAACAGAAACCTCTGTAGCCACAGGAGTAGGGGCTTTCGAGATAGGAGGAAAATCCCTACAAGAGCTTTCTCATAAGCAGCAAAAACTTGTTGTGCCCTGTATAAAGGGATACTATTCATTGCTAACCATTGTCGATGAGTAAGTTTGAGTTTGATTGGAGGAGCCAAACTTGGAGGGCATATATTCAGACCCCTTAGTCTATCCTCCAAAGGAATGCCATCCCAAAGATGATCCAAATCATCATGATCTGGAGTAACAATATGAGAAATCATATTGCTGGTTTTAACTTTTCGACCTTTCTTGGATTTTGAAGTTTTACTTTCATCTTCCATTTTCGGTACTAAATCAGGCTGTACCCACATGATTTCACCATTTTTTAATGTGAGAGGCAACAATCCTTCACTTTGCTCTCTAGCTGGCAGGAGATTCACAATCTTCATTATCGCCTTTAGAATTGGGACAATCCTATCTGGAACTTGCTATGGAGGAAAACCTCCAAATTGAAGAGAAATCATATTAGTTGTGACTGTATGCTCATCATTCGTTAAAGCGATGCCATTAGCATTTATCAACTCTTGGATTTTCTTCTTTAAAATATAGCAAGCCTTGGTAGGATGATTTATGTATCTATGATAGATATAATACTTGAGATTATCAGTTAGATTCACCTCATTAGGTCGTTTTGGCTCTGGAATCTGGAGTTTACCACTTTTTACAAGACATTGGAATATCCATGGGATATCACTGTCATCAAAAGAGTACTCTTCTTTTGGTTTGGAAGACTCCGAATTATTTGGCATCGTTTTGGGTTTTGAAAGATTCACCACTAGGGTTTTCTTCCCTTTCCCATTGCGATTGTCGGAATTATTACCTGAAGAGGCTTTCTTTCCTTTGTCTTCTAAGGCGAAGATCATCCCATGTTCACGAGCCAATCTACCACTGGTCTCGATTGAAACTGCTGCTATAATGAATGAGGCCCAATCTGTGAATTGAGAGCCTGTAAAGACAGCAATGGTTGGTCGCAGATTTATTTTGCATGTATCAATCAATGCTGAATCTGGCATACCGGGAGGCATCTTCAAAGTAGTCTGTCGAAAACGTTCAATAAACGTCCGAGTATCCTCCTTTTTTTTTGTTTAATTTCTATTAAGGAGGACATATTCATGTCCATTCCTCCTTCATAGAAACGGGAGAGAAACATTGTTTTAAACTCTTCAAAAGACGATATACAATTATCAGGAAGACTGCGGTACCAGTCGTATGCTGAACCCATCAAACACCCTATAAAGACTCGGGTCAGAAGAGCATCATTCTTTTGTAGATGCACAGTCATAATATCAAAATAATTGATATATTGACTTGGAGAAGCCTTTCCATCAAATAACACCATAGACTGTGGCTTGAACTTTGGAGGAAAAGACACATCATTCCAATAGGGAGGATAAGATTACTTGATCCCTAACCTCTGGAGCTGATCTTTGTGCTTAAGAACCTCAAACTGTGCCTTTAACTCACGTACTGCTTGAATAGCTTCACTAGTTTGAGGAAGCACATTTGACTGAATAGTAGCTGGATGTACCGTAACCCCCACCGGAGGTGGTACATCTTCTGGAATGAGAGGATCAAGAGATGCAGAGTTTTGATTGATAGCAGGCTCTTGATTAAGATTATTCAAAGGTATGTCAACCCCTTGACTATCTTGAGTTTGCGCTGCTACCTGCACCGGTGTTACCACTGCCGGCTGAATAGTTTGCTGAGTCATTATTATTTGATGCATATTTTGCATCATGGCAAGCATGTCCTTCAGTGATTGTTCCACTGCTGAGAGACGCTGCTCTGTATTAGAAGTAGACATCTCTGGTTCTTCTTCGATAACATAAGATTCAACCTCCCTTGAACATATAGAGGGATTGATGTAGAGGTATGAATCAACGCTATCAGTTTCTGACTCCAAAGACTGGTTACCCCCAGCTTCTGAATCTGAAGATTGTAACGATCTTTGACTTCTTGACCGAGTATGCTGATATACCCCTTCAAAAGTGTCAAGGAGTCGGTTGAACTGTTGTTGGCTTGGAGTCCGGGTTGAATTGCGTCTTAGACGTCGTCCACTATTGATATGAGATGCCATATTGACTGATGCATAGGACAACTCATGTTCTTGATCATCAACTTGTTTCTGAGGCACAATGTAGCTTAATCGATCAAAAACTGACTGTTTAGAAGCCGAACAGCAACATTTGATTACAATCTGGTGACACTCACAATGATGATTTTCTTGGAGGAGTATCACAGGAGATTTTCCGTTTTTACGCTTTTGTACAAGTAACTCGCGTAAATCAGAAGGAGTGGAAGGAGTCGTCTTCTTTATTATATTTGGGACAGAGAAACGTTTAGTCCCTTGCGTATAAATGTCACGACCCGCATCCACTGTGAGGGTACGAACGCGTAACAACGCCCAGCCTACGCCACAGTGTCGGCGGTAGAACGCTGTCCTAGGTTACTATCTAATCAACAACTCACGCAATTATATAATGTACTTGTCAAAACTCAACTCCGAACGGAGGACAAGTATAGATATAATGAATCTCAATCACAGTCTAAGAACGATAAGATATCACAGAAGATTAAAACTAAGACTAAACAACAACATTTATAAACTAAACCAAGTCTACTAGCTAGTCTCCCGATCACTCCTGAGAGTCGGGGCCACAGGTAGCTAAGCCATCTCTTGCTCCAGGGCAAGTAGGGCAAATGTCCTCAAGGCAGTCATCTGTAATATTTTCAACAGGTCCAGTCAGGACAGGAACGAGTACAACTCATCAAGAAAACCCAAGTAAATGACAGAGAACTATAAAGCAGTTATAGACAGTTTTATTGATGAATATGGCAGTTTATATACAGGTGATGGTATGGAGAACAGATAAGATACAAGGAAAGAAAATAACTAAACAAGAGAAGAATCATAGCAATGAAGACTGTAAAATAAATCTAGCTGAACTAAGGTAACAGAATAAGTCCAGAAAGTAATTGCAAAACAAGTGTAAAACTATTATAAATCCAGTACGAGATGAATCTAAAATAATATAAATCCAGTACCAGATGATTCTAGGTAGTGATCAAGAATCCAGGTGAGTCCAGCTAATCTAATAGTGTGTTTTAAAATACCGAGATTGACATATAAACGGCTGTGGATAATCAGGCACATCTCTCACTGATCAGGCGAGAGATGGATATGCTTCCAGTAGATTCCAGTTGGAGATTCCAGATTTGGGGTATGTCTACATGTCTTACTCAATATTTCCTCGTCCCGCAAAACAAATGAATCCAGAATTCGACATGAGAATCGAGGTGAGTCCAGCCAAAATATGATGATTCCAGTAATAAATTCCGGAATGATTCCGGTAATAGATTCCGAAATGATTCCAGTGATTCCAGTAATAGAGGCCAGATAAGTAAGGTATGTGTGTCGTATACATGAATCCAGAAATATCCATACGTGTTGTAACAAAGAATCACATAAAACTAAATAGAACTGAAATACTGTAACTGGCAATTAAATGAGAGAATTATCAGAGAATGTACTCGCCTGCTACTCTGAAGAGACTAGTGTAATATCAGATGTCTGCACCGGAGTCACAATGTCCTAAATAGAACAGTACAGGTTATAATGTGTTTAAAACAAGACAAATGAAGTTTATGATGCATCTACATGATTTCTAGGTCAATCTAGGTCAAAGTCAACTCTAAGTCAAACCTGGTCAACTGTCTAGATCAAACTAGGTCCAAGTCAACTGTAAGTCAACCCAAATTAGCTACAATAGTCAAACTAGGTCAATCTTAATCTAGTCAAGTCTCACTAGGCCTAACCAAGCCTAGACTAGCAATTCAGCACAATTACAAACCAAACTAGGCTATACAAGTCATCAACACACATTGACTGGGCATTCATGCCATGAACATAGGCCAGAGCCATAGGCTAATTACACATTCACACATCATGTATATTATACTAAGTTAATATAGTTATCATACACACACACACACACACACACACATATATATATATATATATATATATATATATATATATATATATATATATATATATATATATATATATATATATATATATATATACTTAGTGTCAAGGCATGAGTGTGACAAGTGTGTGTAGTACTTAGTGTCATGACAGTTTAGTGATAGGAAACTGTATGTAACAGGGAACTAATCCCAGGTTTTGTACTGACAGTGAACAACAAACAGTGGACACAGTGTACAATTTCAGGAAAACATGGTTCTAATCTCAAAATTTGATAATCTCAGACTGGATGTGCAATGGTTAGTGTAACATGGGTCAATATGGTTCAGAATTTGTGGTATGTGGAAAATCTCAGTTTTCCTCTATTCTTAGTGCCCTCACATACATATCCATACGTACCTACACATAGACATACATATATATAATACATACAGACATATATATAAGGATATCTATAACTATTCAAACTGAAAATGGAAGTTAAACCATTGAAAAAATCAGAACTTAATGAACTGTTCTTAGGAAAACAGTTCACAGTTGTGAAGAGTCCAGGGCAGTAAAACTCAGGAAAGCAAGGAATTAACTCAATCCCCATGAACCAACCAAATGTGTACATACATGTATTCATATCATCAATTTATTAATCAACTAAATGTGTCAAATAACTATCAAATCAGTAAAAAAAAGGACAGGTTTAAATCAGGTTTTCAAACAGTAGAGAGCTTGCAGTTTCCAACCTCTCTCAATATCGAATCCCATTCCAAAGTTCAATTTCTATTCCTAAGTGCAAAACCCAAATCTAACATGAAATACCCAACTAGCAGCATCCATCACACATGTAGGAATCAATTTAGTGATTCAAAACAACATCTAAAACAGATTAAAAGGAATTCAATTCAGAAATTTCGATTTTAAACACATGGTATCAGTTATATGGGGAAACTGAAATTTGAAAACCAAAACATCACAATAATCCCAAAATATTGGTTGGTAACCCAATCCCCACTTGTACCCGTGTCCCACGAGTCATTCGTGTCCCACCAAGTGGACACGAGAGTGTCCAAACACACACAGACACGCACACGTGCACTGAACTGCACGCAGCGTCGTGCACGCATGCACGCGTGTCCTGTGCGTGACACAGGGCACGACACGACTCGTGCTCGTGCCCATGTGTTCGCCACATATAGGGCTACGTGTTCATGGCCCTGAACCGTGTCCTAGACGCGTGTCGTGTCAGCTTTAGAGCCGTGTCAGTGGCTAGAAACCATGCGTGCACAGCGCGCGCGCGCGGCCAGTATGACCAGTGCGAGGGGGAGAACTCCTCGCACACTGCACCAACCCACCCCAAATTTTGGGAGGATGGTGGCAGAGGTTGCCCCGACCTCTACGCCAAAAATAGGGTCTTGAAACTTCGTGTCGTGTCCTACAGAAGTGTCGGGCAGCTGGGGACTGTACGGCATGTGCTGCGAGCGTGTTCGTGTCCTGTTTGGACACGGACACGGCTCGAAAATCAACTCAGTCCATGGGGAAAATAGTAAACACATATAAATCAATATTTCCATTCAAATACTTTTCAAAAATAGCAAATAAATTCCCTTTGTGACATTTCATCGAACACCTATATGCATATTATGACACGTGTCCGATACAGACACCAAACGGACACGAAATTCACCCAAATTTTAGGGACACCTAGGGGACTCCTAGATCTAGCCCTACATGCAAGAAAACTAAAATTTAAAATCAATTTAAAGGGTTTTACCGATAGGTGCAAATTGCATGGAAAAGCTCCAAATGGGGGGGGGGGGTTTCTCTTGATGGCCAAATGCTCCAAATTGATCCCAAACTGAAATAGCTCTCCACCAACAGTCCATAAACTCAATTTAGAACCCAATGCAAATGACTAGGATGAAAAGGGAGATCAAATGAATAAAATAGGAATTTTTGGAAGGGGAAAACTTACATTTCTTTTCTCCAAGTGTAGGAATGATAAAAGAGGCAAGCCCTAATGAACAAGTGCTTAAATAGGGTGGGGATCCCTATGTGGCTGCTCATAGGTTCAATAATTAGGGTTAGGGTTCACTAAATGGCCCATGGGCTTAAGTCATGATCAATTAAATCATTAAGTCATAAGTCATTTCATGAATCCACAAGCCATGACTTAAATTCACTAAACCAAATCCCCTCATTCTAAAACTATTCTCTAATGACTAAAATAGGTTAACTCAAGTTAGACTAGGGTCACCATGGCTAGGGTTAGCTTCTAGGCTAGTCCACTAGGTCTCAACAAGTCAAAGTCAAACTAGAATTCACTAATTCAACAAATCACCAAATAATTCAAATAAGTCAAAATGACCAAATTACCCCTAGGCTAAAAATGATAATTAATCATCCTAATGACATGGTTAGGCTCTAGGTCATGCAGTCTCTCAGGTTTCACTAGCAGCACATCAAAATCACAAGTCATGACTTAAACCAGTTTTTAAATAGTTTAAAAAATTATTAAAAATTACTAAAAATTATAGTATGAATTAAATATCAATAATTAATAATTATAATTATAAAATTTCAAAATTACTCTCATCTGGAAAATTGGGTGTTACAATCCTACCCACCTTAGAAAAATTTCGTCCTCGAAATTAAAATGATCGTACCCCTACTAGGTCAAACCCCCAGCAAATCAAGGTCGAAGCAACACAATCCTACTGGTCGTAATTTCACAGTCTCGAACGGGGTAGCTACACTATCTAGCAATCAAAACAATATCCTGGCAGGTACTAATAGAATCACACAGGAAAGTGGGAAAGTAGAATGAGAAGGACAAACCTGCTAACCCGTCACCCGTAGCATCGGTCTACTCGACTGTCAGCACAGAAGCCCTGTCCCTCTGGGGTGTATCCCTCTGTTGGTGCGGGGCACGGTATTGCGCTACAGGTAGCCTAGCTCCCTCTATCTAATCCTTGACACTCAAGTAATATCCACCCAGATATTTCACTCAAATTCTCTAGGGCACCATCTATATGGTATCTATCCTACAATCCAATAATCATATCCGTCTATCCAGAACCATGCCACCAGAATCCTCGTCACACCAGTAAGTATGGCTGCGATAATCCATAGAGTCCACAACTAATGTACATACATCTAGAATCATGGTATTTAAAATTTTTGCATTGCCGCTAGCTTGGCTGCGAAAACTTTAAATTACCAGACCCGAGAAATACATCCAAAATCAGACTCTATCTCATCGCCCAACCAGCTGATATGGCCGTAGATGACTCCAGATTCCATGACTAAGGCAACCTAGCCCATAATGCTATCTTGGTAGAAAATCAGTCAATAATGAATACCAAGAATCAATTCAACGACGAATCCAGGAAGATAGACAGATACTGTCAGAATCGAATTTCGAGATAGTTTATAATGAGATTCTCAAGGGTCATCCCAGGAATCTTCTCAAGTAGTCCTATCTGTGATTGAGTACTCTCTCGACTAAAACCTATTCCTTAATTCCTATCGCAGGCGCGCAGCAGTACAACTAATCGTTGCACTACCACGACATCGCACTAATGTGACTCTCGACCTGCATGGGTCACCACTAAAAATGTGTCACGACCCGCACCCACTGTGAGGGTACGAGCGCGTAATAGCGCCCAGCCTACGCCGCAGTGTCGGCGGTAGAACGCTGTCCTAGGTTACTATCTAATCAACAACTCACGCAATTATATAATGTACTTGTCAAAACTCAACTCCGAACGGAGGACAAGTATAGATATAATGAATCTCAATCACAGTCTAAGAACGATAAGATATCACAGAAGATTAAAACTAAGACTAAACAACAACATTTATAAACTACTAAATAATATTATCTCAAACAAACTCAAATACAAACTCGTATCTCAAGTTATTACAATACAAGTTCTAAAAGATGAAAACTAAACCAAGTCTACTAGCGAGTCTCCCGATCACTCCTGAGAGTCGGGGCCATAGGTAGCTAAGCCATCTCTTGCTCCAGGGCAAGTAGGGTAAATGTCCTCAGGGCAGTCATCTGTAATATTTTTAACAGGTCCAGTCAGGACAGGAACGAGTACAACTCATCAAGAAAATCCAAGTAAATGACAGAGAACTATAAAGCAGTTATAGACAGCTTTATTGATGAATATGACAGTTTATATACAGGTGATGGTATGGAGAACAGATAAGATACAAGGAAAGAAAATAACTAAACAAGAGAAGAATCATAGCAATGAAAACTGTAAAATAAATCTAGCTGAACTAAGATAACAGAATAAGTCCAGAAAGTAATTGCAAAACAAGTGTAAAACTATTATAAATCCAGTACGAGATGAATCTAAAATAATATGAATCCAGTACCAGATGATTCTAGGTAGTGATCAAGAATCCAGGTGAGTCCAGCTAATCTAATAGTGTGTTTTAAAATACCGAGATCGACATGTAAACGGCTGTGGGTAATCAGGCACATCTCTCACTGATCAGGCGAGAGATGGCTATGCTTCCTGTAGATTCCAGTTGGAGATTCCAGATTTGGAGGTATGTCTACATGTCTTACTCAATATTCACTACTAAAATACCCCACTTTACCGACGGACATTTAGCGACGGACGGATTCCGTCGCTAATAGCGACCAATTTCCGACATCTTAGCGACGGATTAGCGACAGACAACACAACATAATTTTTTTCAATTTTAAATGTAAAAATTTGTCGGGTTTCCGTCGCTAAGTCGACGAACATTAGCGACGGATTATTTTTCGTCGCTTATCCGTCGCAAATGTTGGCGGCAAAATCTTTATAACATTGGCGGGAACTTTGGCGACTACCTAGCGACGGATATAGCCGTCGGAAAATACCTTTTAATTGGCGACGGTTTAGCGACTACTTTATTCCGTCGCTATTCGTCGCTAGATTCTGTGCCCTAACTTAAATTGAACCGACGGGGGGGAATTTTTCATTCCCCCCAAAACTCTCTCTCTCTCTCGCGGCTCTCCCTCTCTCGCGCGCGGCTCTCTCTCTCTCTCTCTCTCGCGGCTCTCTCTCTCTCTCTACCAGGTCTCTCTCTCTCTCTCTCTCTCCTCTCTCCCTCTCCTCTCTCTCTCTCTCTCTAATTTTCTCTAATTTTGTGTTTTGGGGCCGGAGGGGGGGGGAGTGGGGGGGGGGTCGGCTTCGCGGGGGGGTGGAGAGGGCGGGGGGGGTGGTGAATGGGGTCAGGGGGTCGGGGGGGTGTGGGGAATGGGGGCAGGGGGTGGGGGGGGGTGGGGAATGAGGGTCGGGGGGGTCGGGGGGGTGGGGAATGGGGGCAGGGGGGTCGGGGGGTGGGGGGTGGAGAGGGCAGGGGGGGTCGGGGGGGGGTGTTGAATGGGGGCAGGGGGGTCGGGGGGTGGGGGGTGGAGAGGACAGGGGGGTCGGGGGGGGGGTGTTGAATGGGGGGCAGGGGGTCGGGGGATGGGGGGTGGCGAGGGCAGGGGGGTCGGGGGGTGGGGGGGTGGAGAGGGCAGGGGGGTCGGGGGGGTGTTGAATGGGGGCAGGGGGTCGGGGGTGGGGGGGTGGAGAGGGCAGGGGGGTCGGGGGGGGGTGTTGAATTTCCTTCCTGTCACACCAACTGGAACCAAACCTGAGATATTCTCACTGTCATTGATTTTCAAATTCCTGAACACATGTACACAACACAAAATCTGATATTTCATCCTAACCTACTACACTCTTCTGCCACCTTTGTACACAACACAAGCATGTTGGACTTGAATGTATAACATATCCAAGTAGTTAATGCATCATGATACTTTATGTCCTAACCATTGATGAACATATGCAAGTTAAATAATGATGAAATGCATGGTTATATGAATATATGTAATGTAGGAATACACGTTGGTAATGTAGAATATTGACATGTATGTATAATGTATCTAATTGATTTTTAACCCATGTCTATACATATATATGTGTAGGCAAGCATGAGATTATGAAATATAGGCCATGTATATATATGCTAGTATATAGGAATGCATGTAGGTAGGCAATGATATAAAATATAATGTAGTGTACAATGCATGTGATAGTGTAAGTTAATGAGTGGTATATATATGCAAGTTATAAATGCAATGTTGGATAATATGAGAATGTAATGTCAACATGTATATATATGTAATATGTGTTCTCTATGGCTTGTGATGGTGTGTGTGATTGCTAGACTAGGCTTGGTTAGGCCTACTGAGACTTATTAGACCTACTGCTACTTTGTATTGCTTTCACAATGTCACGTACCCTGCACTAAACATCCGATACTTCGATCCGATACCGCCGATACTACCGATATCGCCGATACCAATACTACCGATATCGCCGATACTACCGATACCGTCGATACTACCGATACCGCCGATACTACCGATATCGCGCGCCGATACTACCGATACTACCGATATCGCCGATACTACCGATACCGCCGATACTACCGATTCCGATACCGATACTTTGAACCTTGATTTAAATACATGTTAGTATAGTGTCTTCACATATATGTTAAGAGTATATACATGATTAGCAAGGTAACTAGATACAAGTTATGATACAATGTAAATGCAAGTATACATGTTAGCTAGATAGCTTAGACTTATATTGCAATCTCCTATTCACACGAGTATTGATATCGCCGATACCAATACTCGTAGGAATAGTCCGATACCGATATACATTGTAGAGCTCTGTTTTGCTATTCTGGACATGTTGTGACCTGTGCTGTTCTAAATAGGAGCCAGACACACTCCTGAGACGGGGGAGTATGTATAGTGATGTGGATTCTTACTAACTTATCATGTGAACCCATTTATGGGCCCTTCATTGAACCTTCTCATGTGCAACTTTCAGTCCATTCACAGTTCCCTATATTGTACTCTACATCACCTAGTTCACTTATATCTAACATCCTAACCCTAATCCAAATTTATGAGTATCGGTATCGGGCTATTCTTATGTTTAGTTTGTCTTACGATACAGATTTTCACATCCAAATTGAGGATGAGTCGTTATTTTGTTGATCGTACATGGATGTACAAACGGCAACACGAGAGTAGAATTGGTGTGAGTGACGATTTTCAGGCAGGCGTGGAAGTATTTCTTAATTATGCAATGAGCAAAGCTCAGTACATGGACGGTAACAAAATTAAGTGTCCATGTGTTAAATGTCACAATAGACGTTACGAAGAAGTGGTGACTGTGAGAGATCATTTGACCCGTAAGGGTTTCGTACGTAATTACGGCCTGTGGTCATCGCAAGGTGAACTATATTCGGAAAGACAGGCTGCGGAAGCTGCTACTTATGCTTTTGATGATAATGCTGCAACGGATGTCATCGAAGACCACGGATGCTCTGTTGATTATGGAGATCTGCAGAACCTTGCACGAGATATGGTGTATGATGTGGCAGGGCCTAATTTTGATCCGGAGGATCCTAATCCCGAGGCGAAGGAGTTCTATGACATGTTTCAGGACGCAGATACTTCTCTATATCCTGGTTGTGAGACTCATTCCGCACTGTCAGTGACGATGCGGTTGTTGAACATAAAGTCTGATTTTAACTTGCCACAAGCTTGCTATAATCGGATCACAAAAGTAATCAAGGAGGTGTTACCGAAGGAATCAAAAGAGCTACCAAAAAACTTCTACAAGTCAAAGATGATGGTCCGACAACTGGGACTGGGGTACGAGAAGATAGATTGTTGTCGCAACGGATGCATGTTGTACTACAAAAAGAATTGCGTATCAGAAAGTTGCAGCTTCTGTAATGCGGATCGTTACAAGCCAGTACAGGGAAAAGGAAAGTCGACTAGAAAACGACGTCCTTACAAGTATATGTATTACTTGTCGATCACGAAGCGCTTGCAGAGGATGTATATGTCTCTAAATACAGCAGAACACATGACGTGGCACAGCGAAGAACGCATAAAGGACGAAGGAGAATTGTCACATCCTTCGGATGGAGAGGCGTGGAAACATTTTGATTTGTGTCATCCAGATTTTGCTGCAGAGCCTAGAAATGTACGCCTGGCGCTATGTGCTGATGGCTTCGCCCCTTTCGGACAGTCGGGATCTCAGTACTCATGCTGGCCGGTCATTCTTACCCCTTACAATCTGCCACCATGGATGTGTATGAAGACTCCTTATATGTTTCTGACAGCTATCATACCCGGTCCTAAAAATCCGACGAATAACATCGATATATATTTACAGCCGTTGGTGGATGAGCTGAAACAGCTGTGGGAGATCGGCGTCACGACCTATGATATTTCCAGGAAACAGAACTTTCAGATGAGAGCTTCACTCATGTGGACAATCAATGATTTCCAGCATACGGTATGCTGTCGGGATAGAGTACGCACGGCAACATGTCTTGTCCGATATGCATGGAAAATAGTAAGGCGTTCCGCCTTAGGCATGGAGGAAAAATAGAGGGGAGGAAGAGGTTGATATACAAGACTTAGCTGTCAACCAGGGGAGAAAGAGGCGTCTTGTCCCAAGTATTGAGCCTGAAGAAGAAGAAGAAGAAGAAGAAGAAGAAGAAGAAGAGGATGAGGATGAGGATGAGGATGATGATACAGATGAAGTCGATGATGAGGATGATGATATAGATGAAGTCGACGATGAGAATGAGGATGAGAACGATGACGATGACGATGAGGACGAGGACGATAACGATGATTAGATTAAATATCGGTATATATTAGAAGCACTTACAACTAACTTAGTGAATTCAGTTTAGACGGACACATTCTTATTTCAGTTTATGTTTTTGTCGTTCGATCATCTACTTATTGTATGATTTTCTTTTTACAGATGGCACTCTTAGTTCTCATTGTCTTGACGGCACTCGCCGCCCTGCTGCTGGTATATATATTTTAGTTCTGTTTATATTCATTTATACTTCTATATTGTTAATTATATTTATGTGTTCTATTTACAGGTCATGGTCACTACCACTTGTGCTGCTGGTAGCCGTGGTGGTGCTGGTGGTGGCGGTACTGGCCGTGGTGGGCGTGGTGGTAGCGGTGGCCGTGGACGTGATGGTAGCGGCTGTGGACGTGATGGTAGCGGTCGTGGTGGTAGCGGTCGTGGTCGCCTTCCACATACCCCGGATATAGAGTCCTCCGATCCCGACCTGGAGAGCCCGGCCACAGACTCTTCCCGCCGTCGATCTATCTCTGCGACCCATCCTTCATCTTCATCGAGGCCTGAGACTCCATCCGCTAGCGGATCCGTTCCGCCCCCGGATGCACCAGCGGGTACACCATCAGTTACTGCAGGGTGGGCTCCGGAGTACCCCCGGATTCAGCTTCATCCTGCTACCGGTGAGTACATTCGCGGACCCGCGGATCCTCCGACGCCTCCAGAGAGGCCGATAGGCGAGAACCGACGAGAGCTATGGCCCGCGGGTGATACGTAAGTAAATTTAAGTTAATTTATTAAATTTGTTTCATTTATTCAAGTTAATAATCCAGTCTTTGCTTCTTTGTAGGTTTTTCCCGTATGATGCTGCCCGGATACTCGGGCAAATTATCCGGGAAAACTACCATGGCCCCTACCTCAATTTTTCTGAGGTGCCTCAGAACATGCAGTACGTCTGGCTCGAGGAGATGAAGGTATATATATATCTTTTGGTTAATTATTAATTATTCTTTAATCCACTAATTTTTTAATTACGTGATAATTTAATTTGTATGTCAGACGACGTTCTGGTGGCTCCCCCATCGCGATGAGTTGATTCGCAAGGCCTACAAAGCCACCGCCGGAAAGAAGATACGGGATGCGGTGTACGACGTTCGTACGGCGCATTCGAGGAAGAAGTGGCTCCGGGAGGAGTACTACGAGCAGATGTTGGATAAGATGAATACTGCTCAGTACAGGGAGAAATCAGAGAAAGCGAAGGCGAGCAGACAGGCCGCTGGTCTGCATACGGGAGGTTCAAAGCCCCACGCAGCGATGCGTGCAGATTTGGTGAGATACCGCAAATTCATTTCACTATTAAATTCGGTACTATTAATATACGTAGTTAATTAAATTCGACGTATATTTCGTATGCAGGCAAAACGGGCGGTAAAGGAGGGGAGAAAGCCGGAGTCGGTCACCGCCTACGATGTATTCCTGCATACACACAAGAGGCGGGCAGACGGGAGCTTCGTCGACGCGAGGGCCCAGGCGACTGATGTAAGTAATTACGTTTATGAGATTTATATTAGAAATATAATTATTGTTAACTTAATTAGGTGAACGTAGGATTCAAATTATAACTTAGGGAAACATAGGATTTAGATTATAATTTAGGAAAACTTATAGTATAAACACATTCATTGGATAGGCTGCATATCGTGAGGCCCTTAGTCAGATTGAGCCCCCTGCCGAGGTTGTCGGCGAAACGACGCCCACCCAGACGCCCTCTTCTATGGCCGCTCGCTACGACGACGTGTTCGTAGAGTCTGTCGGCGGCTTTAATAAAGGGCGCGTCTACGGCGTAGGTTCCCTGGCGGCGTCGTTGCAGGGCGCGACTCCGAGATATCCACCGCCCCCGCCTCCTCCCGCGCCCCCGTCGGACGATATGAGGAAGCAGCTTGCGACTCTCACCTCCGATATGTCGGAAATGCGGAGTCTAATGTCGGATGTGCTGGAGCGCCTTCCGCGTCCTTCTGCTCCCGGTCCAGATCCGTCTGCTCCCGGTACGTCTACTGCGGTTGCCGGTCCTTCCGACCCTGGACGTTATTCATTTGACCGTAATGCCGAGGTCCGTCTGGTACCGGATACTGCGCTCATTGGGCTCATGGACATGATGTCGGCAGAGCAGCTCCGCACGCTTCCAGAGCATGTGTTGTCCCAGGTGCCGGCGTACATGGTGGAAGAGTACATCCGCAGAGCCGAGGCGGCACCGAGACGACCACGCGATCCATCTCCGGGAAAATGATATTTGTACTATTTTTTGATATTATGAATTTGGATATTTGGATATTATGAATTTGGATATTTGGATATTTGTTATTGGATATTTGATATTGGATATCATGAATTTGGATATTTGTTGATCATGTAATGTTTGGATGGATATTTGGATATTTGTTGATCGTACATGGATGTTTGGATATTGGATATTATGAATGTGTAATATTTACGAAAAGGAAATAGAATGTTTCTGTAATTTTTTTTAATTGATGTTACATTTAGCGACGGACTAGCGACTAACTAGCGACGGATTATATAAATATTTGCAGTTACCGACGGAAGAGCGACGGAATATCCGTCGCTAACTGGGTGATATAAAATATTTTGCAGTTACCGACGGAAGAGCGACGGAATATCCGTCGCTAACTGGGTGATATAAAATATTTTGCAGTTACCGACGGAAGAGCGACTACCTAGCGACGGCGAATCCGTCGACATGGTTCTGGAAATATGTTAGGTTTCCAGAGACTTAGCGACGGATAGTTGGTCGCTAATCCGTCGCTAATCGGTCGAGGATGACGACGGACTAGCGACGGATGAGCGACCAATTATCCGTCGACATGGTTCTGGAAATATGGAAGCTTTCCAGAACCAGGCCGACGACCTACCCGTCGCTAATACGTCGCTATAACGTCGAGGTTAACGACGGAATGGCGACGGAATAGCGACTGATTTTGCGTATCAGGAACCTCTCTGATACGCTTTTACCGACCTATTGACGATGGATTAGCGACGGATATTTTAATATTATATGGCATGTAAACCGACGGAAACATGTCGCTAATCCGTCGCTAAGTAGGTGAAAGACAACCGTCGCTAACCAGTCGCTAGTCCGTCGGATAATTATTTGTCCGACGGCTTAGCGACGGACATTTTTTAGCGACGACGTTTTTCCCGACGGCCATTTTCATCAAATATCCGTCGCCACTACGTCGGTAAAAAATGTTACCGACGGATAAGCGACGGATCTGGCCGTCGCTAAAGTTGGTTTTTTTGGTAGTGATTTCCCCGCCCCGCAAAACAAATGAATCCAAAATTCGACACGAGAATCGAGGTGAGTCCAGCCAAAATATGATAATTCCAGTAATAGATTCCGGAATGATTCCAGTAATAGATTCCGGAATGATTCCAGTGATTCCAGTAATAGAGGCCAGATAAGTAAGGTATGTGTATCGTATACATGAATCCAGAAATATCCATATGTGTTGTAACAAAGAATCACATAAAACTAAATAGAACAGAAATACAGTAACTGGCAATTAAATGAGAGAACTATCAGAGAATGTACTCGCCTGCTACTCTGAAGAGAGTAGTGTAATATCAGATGTCTGTACCGGAGTCACAATGTCCTAAATAGAACAGTACAGGTTATAATGTGTTTAAAATAAGACAGATGAAGTTTATGATGCATCTACATGATTTTTAGGTCAATCTAGGTCAAAATCAACTCTAAGTCAAACCTGGTCAACTGTCTAGATCAAACTAGGTCCAAGTCAACTCTAAGTCAATCCAAATTAGCTACAATAGTCAAACTAGGTCAATCTTAATCTAGTCAAGTCTCACTAGGCCTAACCAAGCCTAGACTAGCAATCCAGCACAATTACAAACCAAACTAGGCTATACAAGTCATCAACACACATTGACTGGGCATTCATGCCATGAACATAGGCTAGAGCCATAGGCTAATTACACATTCACACATCATGTATATTATACTAAGTTAATATAGTTATCATACACATATATATATATATATAGACTACATTATTATATCAAGCATTTAGATAATATATTTATATATACATATAGTGAGATAGAGAGGGGGAAATGTACATAGTGTCATGGCAGATTTGAAGAGGGTCACATGTGTTTGTGAGTCTAGGTGTTCATGTGAGGGTGTAAATGCACATGACAAAAGAGTGTGTGTTTACATAGAAGACAGTGTAATGTATCAATGTGTGTGGCATACAATTTGTGTGTGTGAGTGCACTTGTGATACACTGTTGTGGGATACATGAATGTAGGCTAGATGTATATATATCAATGTGTGTGTAGGGCTGTACCATGGTGAAACATGGGGCTGGTTTGAGGCTATTTAGGACAGGTTATAGGTTAAAGAAGAGTGTAGATACATGTGAGGAATGGGCAATCAACATATAATCCAAAAACCAGTGAACCATATACATACCTAGGAATTAACAGGGCAATGAAACATTCTGTCCAGTTTTTAAAGGGAAAAGAAAGTCAAAGACAGTTTTAAACAACCAACCACTTTCGAACTCCCATTACCTATCCCAACACAACCATATGAATCAATCAATAACTAATACAATGTCATTTAATCATGGCAATTTAAGCATTTAACATTCAGTAAAATGAATCTCAGTGTGTGTGTGCAAAAAAAAATTAGTTTGGTGTGTGTGTGTGTACACTGAATCAGTGATAATATCTCAGGAAATTGAGACTAAGTCCCAGGCATTTCAGTTCTCAGGACTTTGGAGAGTGTCACTTGTGCGTGTGTGTGTATTTATACAAACAATAATGTGTGTGTGGAGTGGTATTAGTTGACAGGAACAATCTCAAGAAATTGAAAACAGCAAAAGAGTGTGTGTGTTATAGGAAGAGTGTGTGACAGGAATTAAAATAGGAAAATGTGTTAGTGTCACGGCATGAGTGTGACAAGTGTGTGTGGTACTTAGTGTCATGACAGTTTAGTGATAGGAAACTGTGTGTAACAGGGAACTAATCCCAGGTTTTGTACTGACAGTGAACAACAAACAGTGGACACAGTGTACAATTTCAGGAAAACATGGTTCTAATCTCAAAATTTGATAATCTCAGATTGGATGTGCAATGGTTAGTGTAACATGGGTCAATATGGTTCAGAATTTGTGGTATGTGGAAAATCTCAGTTTTCCTCTATTCTTAGTGCCCTCACATACATATCCATACGTACCTACACATAGACATACATATATATAATACATACAGACATATATATAAGGATATCTATAACTATTCAAACTGAAAATGGAAGTTAAACCATTGGAAAAATCAGAACTTAATGAACTGTTCTTAGGAAAACAGTTCACAGTTGTGAAGAGTCCAGGGCAGTAAAACTCAGGAAAGCAAGGAATTAACTCAATCCCCATGAACCAACCAAATGTGTACATACATGTATTCATATCATCAATTTATTAATCAACTAAATGTGTCAAATAACTATCAAATCAGTAAAAAAAAGGACAGGTTTAAATCAGGTTTTCAAACAGTAGAGAGCTTGCAGTTTCCAACCTCTCTCAATATCGAATCCCATTCCAAAGTTCAATTTCCATTCCTAAGTGCAAAACCCAAATCTAACATGAAATACCCAACTAGCAGCATCCATCACACATGTAGGAATCAATTTAGTGATTCAAAACAACATCTAAAATAGATTAAAAGGAAATCAATTCAGAATTTCGATTTTAAACACATGGTATCAGTTATATGGGGAAACTGAAATTTGAAAACCAAAACATCACAATAATCCCAAAATATTGGTTGGTAACCCAATCCCCACTTGTACCCGTGTCCCACGAGTCATTCGTGTCCCACCAAGTGGATACGAGAGTGTCCAAACACACACAGATACGCACACGTGCACTGAACTGCACGCAGCGTCGTGCACGCATGCACGCGTGTCCTGTGCGTGACACAGGGCATGACACGACTCGTGCTCGTGCCCATGTGTTCGCCACATATAGGGCTACGTGTCCATGGCCCTGAACCGTGTCCTAGACGCATGTCGTGTCAGCTTTAGAGCCGTGTCAGTGGCTAGAAACCATGCGTGCACAGCGCACGCGCGCGGCCAGTACGACCAGTGCGAGGAGGAGAACTCCTCGCACACTGCACCAACCCACCCCAAATTTTGGAAGGATGGTGGCAGAGGTTGCCCCAACCTCTACGCCAAAAATAGGGTCTTGAAACTTCGTGTCGTGTCCTACAGAACTGTCGGGCAGCAGGGGACTGTACGGCATGTGCTGCGAGCGTGTTCGTGTCCTGTTTGGACACGGACACGGCTCGAAAATCAACTCAGTCCATGGGAAAAATAGTAAACACATATAAATCAATATTTCCATTCAAATACTTTTCAAAAATAGCAAATAAATTCTCTTTGTGATATTTCATCGAACACCTATATGCATATTATGACACGTGTCTGATACAGACACCAAACGGACACGAAATTCACCCAAATTTTAGGGACACCTAGGGGACTCCTAGATCTAGCCCTACATGCAAGAAAACTGAAATTTAAAATCAATTTAAAGGGTTTTACCTATAGGTGCAAATTGCATGGAAAAGTTCCAAATGGGGGGTTTCTCTTGATGGCCAAATGCTCCAAATTGATCCCAAACTGAAATAGCTCTCCACCAACAGTCCATAAACTCAATTTAGAACCCAATGCAAAAGACTAGGATGAAAAAGGAGATCAAATGAATAAAATGGAATTTTTGGAAGGGGAAAACTTACATTTCTTTTCTCCAAGTATAGGAATGATAAAAAGAGGCAAGCCCTAATGAACAAGTGCTTAAATAGGGTGGGGATCTCTATGTGGCTGCTCATAGGTTCAATAATTAGGGTTAGGGTTCACTAAATGGCCCATGGGCTTAAGTCATGATCAATTAAATCATTAAGTCATAAGTCATTTCATGAATCCACAAGCCATGACTTAAATTCACTAAACCAAATCCCCTCATTCTAAAACTATTCTCTAATGACTAAAATAGGTTAACTCAAGTTAGACTAGGGTCACCATGGCTAGGGTTAGCTTCTAGGCTAGTCCACTAGGTCTCAACAAGTCAAAGTCAAACTAGAATTCACTAATTCAACAAATCACCAAATAATTCAAATAAGTCAAAATGACCAAATTACCCCTAGGCTAAAAATGATAATTATCATCCTAATGACATGGTTAGGCTCTAGGTCATGCAGTCTCTCAGGTTTCACTAGCAGCACATCAAAATCACAAGTCATGACTTAAACCAGTTTTTAAATAGTTTAAAAATTATTAAAAATCACTAAAATTATAGTGTGAATTAAATATCAATAATTAAAATTATAATTACAAAATTTCAAAATTACTCTCATCTGGAAAACTGGGTGTTACAATCCTACCCACCTTAGAAAAATTTCATCCTCGAAATTAAAATGATCGTACCCCTACTAGGTCAAACCCCCAGCAAATCAAGGTCGAAGCAACACAATCCTACTGGTCGTGATTTCACAGTCTCGAACGGGGTAGCTACACTATCTAGCAATCAAAACAATATCCTGGCAGGTACTAATAGAATCACACAGGAAAGTGGGAAAGTAGAATGAGAAGGACAAACCTGCTAACCCGTCACCCGTAGCGTCGGTCTACTCGACTGTCAGCACAGAAGCCCTGTCCCTCTGGGGTGTATCCCTCTGTTGGTACGGGGCACGGTGTTGCACTACAGGTAGCCTAGCTCCCTCTATCTAATCCTTGACACTCAAGTAATATCCACCCTGATTTCACTCATTCTCTAGGGCACCATCTATATGGTATCTATCCTACAATCCAATAATCATATCCGTCTATCCAGAACCATGCCACCAGAATCCTCGTCACACCAGTAAGTATGGCTGCGATAATCCATAGAGTCCACAACTAATGTACATACATCTAGAATCATGGTATTTAAAATTTTTGCATTGCCGCTAGCTTGGCTGCGAAAACTTTAAATTACCAGACCCGAGAAATACATCCAAAATCAGACTCTATCTCATCGCCCAACCAGCTGATATGGCCGTAGAAGACTCCAGATTCCATGACTAAGGCAACCTAGCCCATAATGCTATCTTGGTAGAAATCAGTCAATAATGAATACTAAGAATCAATTCAACGACGAATCCAGGAAGATAGACAGATACTGTCAGAATCGAATTTAGAGATAGTTTATAATGAGATTCTCAAGGGTCATCCCAGGAATCTTCTCAAGTAGTCCTATCTGTGATTGAGTACTCTCTCGACTAAAACCTATTCCTTAATTCCTATCGCAGGCGCGCAGCAGTACAACTAATCGTTGCACTACCACGACATCGCACTAATGTGACTCTCGACCTGCATGGGTCACCACTAAAAATGTGTCACGACCCACACACTGTGAGGGTACGAGCGCGTAATAACGCCCAGCCTACGCCGCAGTATCGGCGGTAGAACGCTGTCCTAGGTTACTATCTAATCAAAACTCACGCAATTATATAATGTACTTGTCAAAACTCAACTCCGAACGGAGGACAAGTATAGATATAATGAATCTCAATCACAGTCTAAGAACGATAAGATATCACAGAAGATTAAAACTAAGACTAAACAACAACATTTATAAACTACTAAATAATATTATCTCAAACAAACTCAAATACAAACTCGTATCTCAAGTTATTACAATACAAGTTCTAAAGATGAAAACTAAACCAAGTCTACTAGCTAGTCTCCCGATCACTCCTGAGAGTCGGGGCCATAGGTAGCTAAGCCATCTCTTGCTCCAGGGCAAGTAGGGCAAATGTCCTCAGGGCAGTCATCTGTAATATTTTCAACAGGTCCAGTCAGGACAGGAACAAGTACAACTCATCAAGAAAACCCAAGTAAATGACAGAGAACTATAAAGCAGTTATAGACAGTTTTATTGATGAATATGACAGTTTATATACAGGTGATGGTATGGAGAACAGATAAGATACAAGGAAAGAAAATAACTAAATAAGAGAAGAATCATAGCAATGAAGACTGTAAAATAAATCTAGCTGAACTAAGATAACAGAATAAGTCCAGAAAGTAATTGCAAAACAAGTATAAAACTATTATAAATCCAGTACGGGATGAATCTAAAATAATATGAATCCAGTACCAGATGATTCTAGGTAGTGATCAAGAATCCAGGTGAGTCCAGCTAATCTAATAGTGTGTTTTAAAATACCGAGATCGACATAAAACGGCTGTGGATAATCAGGCACATCTCTCACTGATCAGGCGAGAGATGGCTATGCTTCCTGTAGATTCCAGTTGGAGATTCCAGATTTGGGGGTATGTCTACATGTCTTACTCAATATTTCTCCGCCCCGCAAAACAAATGAATCCAGAATTCGACACGAGAATCGAGGTGAGTCCAGCCAAAATATGATGATTCCAGTAATAGATTCCGGAATGATTCCAGTAATAGATTCCGGAATGATTTCAGTGATTCCAGTAATAGAGGCCAGATAAGTAAGGTATGTGTGCGTATACATGAATCCAGAAATATCCATATGTGTTGTAACAAAGAATCACATAAAACTAAATAGAACAGAAATACAGTAACTGGCAATTAAATGAGAGAACTATCAGAGAATGTACTCGCCTGCTACTCTGAAGAGAGTAGTGTAATATCAGATGTCTGCACCGGAGTCACAATGTCCTAAATAGAACAGTACAGGTTATAATGTGTTTAAAACAAGACAGATGAAGTTTATGATGCATCTACATGATTTTTAGGTCAATCTAGGTCAAAATTAACTCTAAGTCAAACCTGGTCAACTGTCTAGATCAAACTAGGTCCAAGTCAACTCTAAGTCAACCCAAATTAGCTACAATAGTCAAACTAGGTCAATCTTAATCTAGTCAAGTCTCACTAGGCCTAACCAAGCCTAGACTAGCAATCCAGCACAATTACAAACCAAACTAGGCTATACAAGTCATCAATACACATTGACTGGGCATTCATGCCATGAACATAGGCTAGAGCCATAGGCTAATTACACATTCACACATCATGTATATATACTAAGTTAATATAGTATCATACCATATATATAAATAGACTACATTATTATATCAAGCATTTAGATAATATTTATATATACAATAGTGAGATAGAGAGGGGGAAATGTACATAGTGTCATAGCAGATTTGAAGAGGGTCACATGTGTTTGTGAGTCTAGGTGTTCATGTGAGGGTGTAAATGCACATGACAAAAGAGTGTGTGTTTACATAGAAGACAGT
Organism: Iris pallida; assembly: GCA_029216955.1. Taxonomy (NCBI): domain Eukaryota; kingdom Viridiplantae; phylum Streptophyta; class Magnoliopsida; order Asparagales; family Iridaceae; genus Iris; species Iris pallida. Next base: position 8,187 of record JANAVB010040296.1, on the reverse strand, counting down.
GTAATGTATCAATGTGTGGCATACAATTTGTGTGTGTGAGTGCACTTGTGATACACTGTTGTGGAATACATGAATGTAGGCTAGATGTATATATATCAATGTGTGGTAGGGCTGTACCATGGTGAAACATGGGGCTGGTTTGAGGATTTAGGACAGGTTATAGGTTAAAGAAGAGTGTAGATACATGTGAGGAATGGGCAATCAACATATAATCCAAAAACCAGTGAACCATATACATACCTAGGAATTAACAGGGCAATGAAACATTCTGTCCAGTTTTTAAAGGGAAAAGAAAGTCAAAGACAGTTTTAAACAACCAACCACTTTCGAACTCCCATTACCTATCCCAACACAACCATATGAATCAATCAATAACTAATACAATGTCATTTAATCATGGCAATTTAAGCATTTAACATTCAGTAAAATGAATCTCAATGTGTGTGTGCAAAAAAAATCAGTTTGGTGTGTGTGTGGACACTGAATCAGTGATAATATCTCAGGAAATTGAGACTAAGTCCCAGGCATTTCAATTCTCAGGACTTTAGAGAGTGTCACTTGTGCGTGTGTGTTATTTATACAAACAATAGTGTGTGTGTGGAGTGGTATTAGTTGACAGGAACAATCTCAGGAAATTGAAAACAGCAAAAGAGTGTGTGTGTTATAGGAAGAGTGTGTGACAAGAATTAAAATAGGAAAATGTGTTAGTGTCAAGGCATGAGTGTGACAAGTGTGTATGGTACTTAGTGTCATGACAGTTTAGTGATAGGAAACTGTGTGTAACAGGGAACTAATCCCAGGTTTTGCACTGATAGTGAACAACAAACAGTGGACACAGTGTACAATTTCAGGAAAACATGGTTCTAATCTCAAAATTTGATAATCTCAGATTGGATGTGCAATGGTTAGTGTAACATGGGTCAACATGGCTCAGAATTTGTGGTATGTGGAAAATCTCTGTTTTCCTCTATTCTTAGTGCCCTCACATACATATCCATACGTACCTACACATAGACATACATATTATAATACATACAGACATATATAAGGATATCTATAACTATTCAAACTGAAAATGGAAGTTAAACCATTGGAAAAATCAGAACTTAATGAACTGTAGGAAAACAGTTCACAGTTGTGAAGAGTCCAGGGCAGTAAAACTCAGGAAAGCAAGGAATTAACTCAATCCCCATGAACCAACCAAATGTGTACATACATGTATTCATATCATCAATTTATTAATCAACTAAATGTGTCAAATAACTATCAAATCAGTAAAAAAAGGACATATTTAAATCAGGTTTTCAAACAGTAGAGAGCTTGCAGTTTCCAACCTCTCTCAATATCGAATCCCATTCCAAAGTTCAATTTCTATTCCTAAGTGCAAAACCCAAATCTAACATGAAATACCCAACTAGCAGCATCCATCACACATGTAGGAATCAATTTAGTGATTCAAAACAACATATAAAAAGATTAAAAGGAAATCAATTCAGAAATTCGATTTTAAACACATGGTATCAGTGATATGGGGAAACTAAAATTTGAAAACCAAAACATCACAATAATCCCAAAATATTGGTTGGTAACCCAATCCCCACTTGTACCCGTGTCCCACGAGTCATTCTTGTCCCACCAAATGGACACGAAAGTGTCCAAATACACACAGACACGCACGCGTGCACTGAACTGCACGCAGCGTCGTACACGCATGCATGCGTGTCCTGTGCGTGACACAGGGCACGACACGACTCGTGCTCGTGCCCATGTGTTCGCCACATATAGGGCTACGTGTCCATGGACCTGAACCATGTCCTAGACGCGTGTCGTGTCGGCTTTAGAGCCGTGTCATTGGCTAGAAACCACGCGTGCACAGCGCGCGCGCGCGGCCAATGCGACCAGTGCGAGGAGGAGAACTCCTCGCACACTGCACCAACCCACCCCAAATTTTGGGAGGATGGTGGCAGAGGTTGCCCGACCTCTACGCCAAAAATATGGTCTTGAAACTTCGTGTCGTGTCCTACAGAAGTGGGGCAGCAGGGGACTGTACGGCATGTGCTGCGAGCGTGTTCGTGTCCTGTTTGGACACGGATACGGCTCGAAAATCAACTCAGTCCATGGGGAAAATAGTAAACACATATAAATCAATATTTCCATTCAAATACTTTTCAAAAATAGCAAAAAATTTCCTTTGTGACATTTCATCGAACATCTATATGCATACTATGACACGTGTCCGATACAGACACCAAACGGACACGAAATTCACCCAAATTTCAGGGACACCTAGGAGACTCCTAGATCTAGCCCTATATGCAAGAAAACTGAAATTTAAAATCAATTTAAAGGGCTTTACCTATAGGTGCAAATTGCATGGAAAAGCTCCAAATGGGGGGTGTTTCTCTTGATGGCCAAATGCTCCAAATTGATTCCAAACTGAAATGGCTCTCCACCAACAGTCCATAAACTCAATTTAGAATCCAATGCAAAAGACTAGGATGAAAAAGGAGATCAATAAATAAAATAAGAATTTTTGGAAGGGGGAAACTTACCTTTCTTTTCTCCAAGTGTAGGAATGATAAAAAGAGGCAAGCCCTAATAAACAAGTGCTTAAATAGGGTGGGGATCCCTATGTGGCTGCTCATAGGTTTAATAATTAGGGTTAGGGTTCACTAAATGGCCCATGGGCTTAAGTCATGATCAATTAAATCATTAAGTCATAAGTCATTTCATGAATCCACAAGCCATGACTTAAATTCACTAAACCAAATCTCCTCATTCTAAAACTATTCTCTAATGACTAAAATAGGTTAACTCAAGTTAGACTAGGGTCACCATGGCTAGGGTTAGCTTCTAGGCTAGTCCACTAGGTCTCAACAAGCCAAAGTCAAACTAGAATTCACCAATTCAACAAATTACCAAATAATTCAAATAAGTCAAAATGACCAAATTACCCCTAGGCTAAAAATGATAATTAATCATTCTAATGACATGGTTAGGCTCTAGGTCATGTAGTCTCTCAGGTTTCACTAGCAGCACATCAAAATCACAAGTCATGACTTAAACTAGTTTTTAAATAGTTTAAAAAATTATTAAAAATCACTAAAAATCATAGTGTGAATTAAATATCAATAATTAATAATTATAATTATAAAATTTCAAAATTACCCTCATCTAGAAAACTGGGTGTTACAATAAAGAAGATTACTGGCTGTATTAGCAGAACCAAATTGTATATTTTTATGCACCTGGAGTTGTGTGCGTAAATACTGAGATTTTTGTGCACAAAGAACTCCATCAGTATTACGCGTAATCTGAAGGTTTGGTACTTTGCGTAAAGCAGTGTAAGAAGGTTGTTGGTAAAAAACTGAAGTTTTACCAACAATAGAATTCTTGTTTTTATGCTGATGCATGTAGGTAAATTCACTTTAGATGCAAAGGTATCATTGTGAACTTTATCTACCATGTCACCGACAGGAGATTTATCTTTACGCGTAGTAGAGCGCAAACCAGGAACATTTGCCACGTCACAGACGGGAGATTTACCCTTACGCGTAGAGTGCAAGACTTGAGTGTCTACCACGTCACAGACGGGAACTGATTTTACGCACATAGCGCAAGACTTGGGTGTCTACCACGTCACAGACGGGAGACTAATTTTTACGCCCGTGGTGCAACACTGAAGTAGAGACTGTCTCGTCACAGACGGAAGCCTCCACAACAAGAGTGAGAAGAATTTCCTTGCCTTCAGAGACAGCAGGGAGATCAGAGGATGCTTTGGACTTAGGAATCCAAACTTTTCGCACCTTTCGTGAATTTTGAACATTGGAGCAGCGAGTACTACCCCCAGTTCGGAGCATTTCTTCGTAAGCAGTCTGGTCGAATTGAACAACCAGAGTCTTTTTGTCGATCCGACCGACACATCATCATATTGAGCAATTGCTTTCTCGTCGGAGGAGAAATTTGTCCCCAGCAGAGTCTCCATTTTTTTACTTAACAAAATGCCTAAAATTAGCTTTTGAAAGAAAACAAGAAAAAGTACAAAAGTACAAATTGTTTCTGGGAAGTATTGCTATGGAAGTCTGATCTGAGAGCGATCACTTTGTTCCTTGGACCACACGATGATGATGAAGAGAACTGCCTGAGGAAGATGAACAATCGAAAACTAAGTCACCAGAAAGGTATCGATACAACGGCACTGATGGCACAGTCGAATGCTTTCCTGCTTTGCTTCACCCTGTTCTTGAGAAAAAGTTGAAGAAATACTTCTGGGAATATCACTCTGAAAGTATGAGTTTCTCAGAATCTCCTCCTCTGTATATCTCTCTTGATGTTTTTCTTCTGTTAAAAATAAGTCTATTTATAGACAAGACCCTCTGTGCGTAAAAAGCAACAAAATTGGGTCTCTACGCAAGTAACTGCCACCCACGATTGAAAATCAACCTTTACGCGTGATGACACGTGTCCCATGTAGAGTTTTGATCTCTACGCATGGTGACACGTGTCCCACAACTTCAACAATATGGGGAGAGCACGTACACACGTTCCTCGATAGGTGTGGCATGAAAGCCACGTATGCAGACCACGTTCTCACATAGCTAGAAACTTGGGCGTAAAATAACCCAAAATAGACTTACTGCGTAAAGTAGCAGACTGGGCGTAAAATAACCCAAAATAGACTTCCTGTATAAAGTGGCTGAAAAGTAGCCTTGAGCGTATAATTAGCTCAAATAAACTCTACGCACACGAAAGCCTTGAGCGTAAAAACTCGAATAGCTTTCATGCGTAAAAGAAGCAGTCTCTTGAGCGTAAAATAGCCCATCTGCACGCTAAACGATAAGTGTTAGGTTTGGTGTAAAAAATCTTCTCGGCTTCTGTGCAACGTGCTGTCAGAAAATTATTCTGTCAGAACAGTATCACGCGCATTAAATGCGATGTGGACAGCCTGTCTCCCACGTAAGATTTAATGATGGCTCTCGCGTAAAGTAGTTCGCGTAGAGTTAGACTCTGTTTGATCTCTACGTAAAGTTTGAATCTGACTCAGTTTGACTTGCATAAAGCTCTCAACTTCTTTGACTTGGTCTATGAAATTTATTTATGCTTCTACGAGCACGTCAGCATCGGCGCAAGGCGCCTTGTGCGCAGTTGATGCGCTCGTCTCTGCGCCAATCGCTTGCATAGGTGCTGCACAGTGGCGCGCAGAGGCTGCACAGGGGCACACAGGTGGTCGCATGCGCAGTAGCTGCACAGAGGGCGCAGGTGGTCGCATGCGCAGTCGCTGCACAGGGGCGGGCATGAGCTGCTGCGCTGTGCGCTTGCGCTATTGCGCGGTTGTGCTGCTTCGCAACTACGCGTACAGGCTGACGGGCTAAGTGGGCTAAAGGTGCAAGCGACTATTGATGTGACTGATTGGAAGATTTGAACGGTTATGGAAAGATTGAGTTAATTGATCAGATCCGATTTTTGTGGGATTTGAATTTAATTCATTCAAATTTTTACATTATTCGCTCCTTTTCGCAATCAGTTACGGCCAGGATTATGATTAGGGTTTCAGTCCTTCTCTATAAATACTCTCTTCGTGTCTTCATTAAGAACTTCCGCTAAAATAAAGAGACGAAGAGAGTTGTGCCGTTGCTGCCATTACAGTTCTTTGAGTTCGTGAAAGGAGGTGACAGCGAGCGTTTCAGAAGTTCTTTCGAACTTGTTGGTTCCTAGGAGCATATCGCAATAGGACGAATCTTGCTTTAAGCAACGGTGATCCTTATCACCCCAGCAAAGTCGTTGCATCAACTCCGGTTGAGAACGAGTATTCATCTTCGTTGCATCAACTCTGGTTGAGAACAATTATTCATCTTCGTTGCATCAACTTCGGTTGAGAACGATCAGCAGAATTACCAGGAGCGGATCCAGAAATTAAAGCTGGGGTAGACTGCAATGAATTGGGGTGGGCTAGAGGTGGAGTAGTCCATATAAAAAAATTCAAAAAAAATATTAAGAAAAAAATAATAAAATTTTCTTTTGGGGTGGGCTCCAGCCCACCCCAGCTAACCTTTGGATCCGCCTCTGAGAATTACGGTGATCTTTTTTTGCCTGCTAAGTTGCTTTTATCTATCTCACTCTTTTTAAGAGATCAAGATTTTCATCAAACGATCTGTTTCGAAAATAACACTAACTACTAGAACCATGAGACTTTGACGCTCTTTGGATGATGGACTCTAATCTTGGTTGATCACTTCCATATATAAGCCACCATTTGTACTCATATATACGTCCATATTCAAGGGCGGAGGCAGACAATTTGTTCTGAGGGAATAATTTTTTCTTCGGAAATTTTCACATAAAGCATTAAAATTTTATGAAATTTCACGTAGAGCACAAAGTTTCAAAATATTATATCTGAAGCACAAGAACGCCCTTAGGAAGGGCGTTCTTCTTTTAAAATTAATTTCCCTCCCATCCTCCGTCATCCTCCGTTAGTCTTCAAACTCCGTTAAAAAAAGAAAAAGAAAGGAAAATGCCCTTTGGAAGGGCGTTCTGTCAGACGGGAAACGCCCTTCCTAAGGGCGTTTTCTGACACGGATGCGGGCTGTCAGAAAGTGTGGAACTGCGACACGTGGCGCTTTCTTGTGACGCGTGGTTGCTCCAAAAATAAATTAAAAAAAAATTAAAAAAATAGGAGAACGCCCTTGCGAAGGGCGTTCTCCTTCCGACGTGTTCCTCCGCTGTTGGCAGCAGCAGCTTTGACTCATTTAATAGCAAAGAAGAGACGGTTGTTCTCTTTTCCCAAAATAGAGCATCATAACAATAAGACGAGGAAAGGAAACCAGTAGAATTAAATGAGAAAGAGGAAGAGAGAAAGAGAGTGAGCATCTCACCTCTTGAGTGCTTCGACCGGTGGAGTTGTGGGTCACGCGGCGCGGCACGACCGGTGGGTAGAGGTGGCTGCGATGCACCGCGTCGGCGTGGAGGCTTGCGAAGGATGGTGGTCGGGGACGGGATGGCTGCAAGCAGTGGTGGCGAAGCGCAGCCAGGAGGCGCAGGGGTCAGGCGCCCACAGTGGTTCGTCTGCGGGCGGTGTGCTCCAGGCGCTGGGCTTCGGCGGGGGGTGCTGAGAGGAGGGGAGGAGATCGGCTGGGGCTGAGTAGGTAGAGGGAGGTCAAGTGAGGGGCCGGCTAACCGAGGAGGCGCGCGGTGCGTGTGGACTCTTACGTTGGCGCAGGTTGACAGCTTCACGCGCACCGCTCGCCGGAAGTAGGGGTTCGTATGCGGCGTCAGTGACGCCGATGTTTGAATACTAACGGAGGATGACGGAGGATGGGAGGAAAATTAATTTTAAAAGAAGAACGTCCTTCCTAAGGCGTTCTTGTGCTTCAGATATAATATTTTGAAACTTTGTGCTCTACGTGAAATTTCATAAAATTTTAATGCTTTATGTGAAAATTTCCTTTTTTTCTTTTGAGACTGTAGGGACATATTAAGATTTTTTTTGCATACAAGTGTATAGATGATATTGGGGTCCACCGTGGGGACGGTGGACCCCAATATGAAGTATGTGGCTCCGCCCATGTGGACCATATTGGTCCTTAAATGAGAGAGAAGGTTCAGTCACATCATGCTTGATTGGTGTCTTTAGCCATTAATTTCCAGGGGATAATTTGTTGGCTCTAATTTGTTTGCTCTTGCTAATGAATCGAAGCGTTCCACAAGGATTAACCAAAGTTTGCGTGTCCGACGCGGATCCATGGAATGGGCTGGCTAGTCAAGGTTTTAGCGCACTACGTATGGGCTGCCAGTGGAAGCCGAATGAAGCACTGCTACTCCCATGGCCTCCATTTCTCGGATTCCCAGAGCTCGCTCCCCCATGCTTTCTTTGCAGCTGTAGCTGCATTGAGTAGGAAGTAGTTGGCCGCAATAACTCAAGCAAAAAGTCATAACCCCCCTACAATCCCATTTCTAAACCGCTCTGCCAACTCAATTCCAAATTACAATCAACCAATGTCTTAAAAATCGAACCGTCATGAAAACTTTTTTTTATTTTTGTTGAGACACTCGGGGGTGAACAAAGGTTCGGTTCGGGTCAAACCGATCCGAACTTTTAACAACCGATCAAACTGATAATCGATTCTTCCAAAACCGTTAACCGAACCGAATGAAGATAAACCGATCAATCCGACCCGAAAAAAAAAT
>JANAVB010040295.1:0-23331 GCA_029216955.1 Iris pallida | reverse complement strand
GATACTCATGCTAATATTTCGACTTGCCCGAGTAAACTACTCAACCTTCCTCAACATAAACAAAAGACTCTTCTTCGAGACAGTTCCTAAACCTGCATAAGTGTTGGAACACATTTAATAGGCAAAAACATGTTTGCTGGTTTTTCTTCCGATCTGTTAATGCAAGTGTATATAATCTATATATGTATGCGTGCATTTTACATGTCATGTAAATCATATAACATTGTATTTCATGGGACTGAATCAGAGAATTATTGACACGATCTCCTGTGTATAGTCCAGATTAATATATATACATGTAGATAGTCCTCATGAAAAACTTATGGAAAACATGTAAACATGTAAGAGTTATTGTTTTCATGTGTGATGAATTCTTTTTTTTAATCATTTCTAGAAATTGAATTAATTTAAGAAAGGTTAAAATATCATACATGCATAACTTTTGGTTCTCATAAAGAAATTTGGGATTGATACTTTGTTGTTGTGCGTAGTTCTGGATCCTTGTTCATTTTAGAGGCTTCCATGTTTGTTTATCTTTCATTTATCTTTATTTTCATTCTATATTCGATCCAGATTTATTTATTTGATTGTTTATATTCTCCAAAATTTCCAGTGAAGCTTGGAGTAAAATATGTCAAGCAAGCTTCTTCAGCTCTTGCCCCTGCTGCAGCTACACAGTTTTGCGAATTCTTTGTATTTGTCTTTAGGTTATTTGTATAAATTCTAAGCTTTTGATATATAAATCATCATCATCAACAACAAATGTAATCTTAAATTGGCTAACTTCAATCTCTTATCAGTGGATCATTGAAAGGTATGCAATTTAAAATACCAATCATTTACGATAGGGCCAAACAACTAAACACAAATACTTGTTATAATTGTTTAGAAATTCAGTTATGCTTCTCGTCTATATAGAAATTGGCCTTCTCTGGAAATCTTACTATACCCAGTGTCGTACAACTCATGCTCTTGTATAATTATATCCAATCACCTTTTGCATGTCAAATGCAACTTTTCTTATGTTACTATATATAATCTTGTCCGATTATATTTATTTAGATGTATTTTCGTGTGTCGTACAACTCATGCTTATTGCTCAAGCAGGCATTTATAAGATTTCCTAGCATTGTCAATTTTGAAGAGGATATGATAAACACCCATTAATATTTCATAACTCGAGCACCATTTCATCACTCATGAGCGTTGGTTTGTCTTCCTACTTGATGACAATATGGAATTCTGCAAGTATCCAACAATGCCTTGGATATGCGTCGGATATTAATTAGTGTTTTATAATTTAAGACATAGGAGGTCTATCTCATGTGCGTCATCAAAGCGTTTGAGTGTTTCAACTCTGTACAGATTCCTAGGAGGTGTATGGCTAAACTAACTTTTCTTCATCTTATTTTCTGATGAACATTGAAGAATTATCATCATTGAGCAACCTTCCAATTCACTTGTGGCTTCATACATGTATTTGCTTATTTTTCTTTTCGTACATGAACAGTGCCATATACCCTACAAATGTGCCTGGTTATAAGAGGTGTGTATTGGTGGTGATGAATTAGAAGGGGAAAACGATGTCCCCTTGTATTAATGTTTCATTTAGGAAGTTTCTTATTTGGTTATTTTCTAGTTTTCACTTCCCCTTGATGAAGTTAATAGGGAAAAAGATGTATCCATATAGGATGAATAGCAAAGGATATAGATGCAAATTAATAGCTTCTCTTATGTATCTTTAGTCCTCCTGATTTGAAGTAGATACATGAGGCTTATTGATTTGGGATATAAGTAAAACTGTAAAAATTGCAAGATCTTAACTTGACGATTATAAGGAAAATAAAAGTTAAAATGGCATCAGGTGTTTGACCTTACATGCATGTCAGTTTATTCAGTTACATTGTAATGCATGGATTTAAAGGTGCTTGACACTTCAAGTGTCAAGATAGGGAGGAGTCTTCCAAAAGCTGGTATATGCAAACCAACATATGCATACTAAGAAATCACAACCTGAACCTGTGGAGAGCTTCATAGGTCATTAGTTTGTTTATTTAATCTTGTATAAGTTTGTCTAATAGATTTAGCACTTTGGACCTCTAAATGGTTAATTAGTTTAGATACTTATAAGAGGATGTTTATGACACAATATCTATTTTAATGATGGAATATTTTCTTTTTCTTGTAGGATTATGAAACAAATATAGATTACCTTAATTTTATCAAGTTGGATTGGATGCTAGAGGCAATATATATTTACGACTATGATAGGCAAGAAAGTGGGTGAAGAGGTAAAAAAATATTAGATTATGTAGGTAAAGTACGCTACTAGCTGTGTTTGATTGTACTTTTTTTTTTTCATGTTTGATAGCTTATATTTTTCATCGAATTATTTTCCCAAAAAACTAGAATTATTTTCCCAAAAAACTATCATTTTCCTCTCTTTGGGTTCGTTGTTTTGCATTAATGTTGTAAATGCTTAATAGATGATACATAAATATGTAAATCATTTTGGGTTCGTTGTGTAAATGATGGCATAGCGTGATGATTATGTGTTTTATTTTATGTTTTATAGTTTATACAATACTAATATGTAATTGAACTTGTATAGTTATAAATGAAAATTTTTATTTATGTATTTTAATTGTCTGTTTTATAGGTGAAAAATGGAAATAATAATTTCATAATAATTAGCATAATTGTTATTATTTTTGGGACGAATATGTAATTATCCTAAATAAAACTACATCCTCTTGCGACTCGGTTAATAATTTTTAGGACGGTTTTTATTTGTCACAGAGATGCTTAATTTGGGACGATTTAATAATCCGTCATTAGAAAACAATAATTCAGGCTTTTTTGGGACAATTAGTTTTTTCGACCTAAAATCCAATTATGACAGTTTTTTTTCGTCCTAAAACTTTTTGCCACGCCATCCTAATAGCACTGTTTCAATCCGTCCCAAAATTCGTCCCAAATAACAATTTATGACGGTTTAGATACTTTAGGGGACGGGTTTAGGCGTCCCAAAAAGATACTTTTTTGTAGTAGTATTTTCATGTTCAATTTGAGTAGGCAACACAACTTTCTGATGCTTCATATGATCTCTCTTGTACATATATTTAGTAATATTTTACTGTTTTTATCATATTAGTACAATTTTAACTTTTCTGGTGGTAGATGGGATCCTTATATGGTAGAATGATAAATTATAGAATGACTCATGTCTTCTTAGCTTATCCCACGGAGTCCAAATTTTTTAGCATTTTTTCAGGCCGAGGAAAAGAAAAATGAAGATAATACGGAGAATTAAGGAGGAAAAACAAATGATACCGAGAACCTAATCGTGCCTACTTGCTCCCCATGGTATGATTTTGAACTTATGACCCAACTACATTTCAATTATTATTTGAAAGACTTATATGTCGATGTGGTTACATTAGAAACTTCATTGAATTGTGAACGATATCTCAATCTAACGATTAGCTGCAATCAGGCATCTTAAGGGTTAGATGAGTGATTATCACTTAAACTGTACTTATATTGTGAAGAACTACTATTTTTTCTTTCTGAAGCCTCGAAACATTCGGTATGCCTGCATATGAAGTAGAGTGTATAGTCAATTTGTAATGGTCCTGTGAGGGGTGCACCTTTGGCCTCAGGTGGTTTTCTTAGTATCCTTTTCCTATCCCAATAATTTAATTTTCGTCAATTGTCTGGATCGGCTCGCGGTGGTTTTTTCTTTACATTAATGATTTACCCCCTATTTTTGTGTAGGTTGGATGAAGTGGATGCTTTCTGAGGAGTTTTGGTTGTGGATAGGCTGGAAGGGAGCTAAATGTTAGATAGTCAACATTTTGGAATATATGTAGCTGACTACACTGTTAATATTTAGTTTTTGGATATGTTTGGTACTACTTCGTTGTTCTACATGGAGAAATTAAGGATTTTGAATGTTTGGTATTACTTCATTGTTCTACATATATTAGAAAGTGAAATTAATGAATTTACTTATGTTTGGAATTCATTCTGTGATTGATTCGCATTTAAATTTTTGAATACCTGCATTTTGTGTAACTGTGGCATTATCTGCAATAGTATTCTGATGTGCTGCATTCTGCAAGTTTTCGAATACAGAATTTTGACTCTGCAATAGCATTCTAACATGCTATTGTTGCACATATAATAGCAGGAAAGAAATGCTATAAAAAGCAGATATATATCGAAACGCTATTAACAAATAATAACATACATGAACGCAATTAAAAATAAACAACGTTCAGTAACGCCATAACACATTTATAGCGTTAACAAATGTTATTAATGAACTATAGCGTTCGTAAAGGCTATGTAAACTATATAGCGTTGTAAGTGCTATAACATGTCTATAGCGTTCATGAACGCTACTATATTAATAACGTTCATGAATGCTATTAAAGTTCTATAGCGTTCCTAATTGCTATAACTATCATATAGCGTTTCAAAACGCTATACATTGTCTATAGCGTCAATGAACGCTATGATCCATGAATAGCGTTCGTGAACGCTATAACTTTATAGCGTTCTTGTACATGGGGTTATTATAGCGGGGGCATATATAGCGGACGGAATATGCTATAATATGCATTCTACAGCGTTCAGCGCACGCTATCATATCCCATATCTGTTGTAGTGGATGAATCTTCTTTCTGAGCCAGGTCCGGAGAGATAACTCTCTTTGCAATCCTTGAGCCAACGAAATTTTATCAAGTTCTTTGGAATATCTCCAATTTGCAATCTCTTCATTGCAAAAAAATATGCCTACAAGGAATCCCCTTGGTCTCCATCCACAAGCATTCATAATTTAAGATGTTGTCGGCCGGATCAAATGTAACCTTCCGGTTGACACTGTTTGGCGACATATACTTCTGGACAGTGCAAACTTCTGCCTCTCTTATGATGTGATGATAGAGAACAGTATATGCATCAGAACGTGTGATTTCCTTTCTTACCTCTATAAACACGTTTTAGTGTAAATTGCGACAAATTTATCTTCTATTACGGCCATGCTAGTTTGATTCACAACTGGTGTTGAGAGTTTATCAGTGACATGCTTACTCATCTGGTCGTAACGTAAGGCCGCCAAACCGTAGTCACAATTTTGAAAGGTCTTCCATAGTGGCAGCTTCTCATTCAAAAACCTTTTCAGAAATGTGTTCATAGATTCACATCTATTTGTTGCAGTAGAACCGCCAAAATAATTTCCACGTTGGAATGTGTCCGCCCATCGCTCCCTCGTTCTGTACAATGCAGTGGTCCACTCATTGTTCTCTACATTATAATCTGTTAGCATCTGCTGCCAACGGTTTTCAAATCTTCGATTGAATAGTACTTGTTTAGAAAACATGGACAGTAACTAAAGTTGTGATATTGTAACAACAACATACTTCAAAGTAAAGTAGCAAGTGTGCGATGTACCTTTTAATCAAAAGACTCAGTTTATTATGAAAACCCTCTCGGTGTACATGTTTGGCAGCATTGTTTAGGATATGCCATGAGCACGTTCGATGAACTACGCTGGGCATTAATCCTCAATTGCTTTATTCATGGATCTGCAACCATCCGTGAGAACTGTCACTGGTAATTTGCCATTCATACACTCTAGGAATTTTTCTAGAACCCAAGAATATGTCTCTGCAGTCTCTATGGATCATTGCAAACCCAAACACACAAGTCATCGCATGATTGTTTGTACCCACTAGAACCACCAACGACATTTGACTTCTATTTGTTTTATATGTAGAATCGAATGCTAGTGAATCTCCAAATAATTCGTAATCGAATCGACATGCACCGTCAGCCCAAAAGAGATGGGTCAATCTGGAATCTTCGTCTACCTTGTACGCGTAGAAGAAATCTGGATCGCTGCCCTCCTTAGATTGAAGAAATGTAAGTATTGCCGTAGCATCAACATCGTCTAGTGCTCTACTATCTTGAGCTAGAGCGTTGTATAAATCCTTTCTCGTCCATCCAACCTTATCCCAGCCACCTTTCTTCTGGACAATTAAATTCCATATCTGTCCAGTCCCGATCCCTGATTGCTTCATAAGCTTAATTTCTTTCAACTCTGCGGGTGATATCGTACGATGGAAACTCAAAAAAACTGTTTCATAATCATTCGCCGGGATATGGTTGTGATGTACATGAAATTTTTTGAAAAACCACATCTTTGTTTTATCGGTGTACCCAATACGAAAAATTGCTTTACAACCACTTCTGCTTTCACTTCTTGGCTCACGAAACCTGTTAGGAGCTTCTTGTATTCTTGTGTCTGAATCCCGCATTAGAACAACACCAACTAGGACCATCACCATCCCAGATTTGTTTTCTTTACCTCGTTCTTTCTAATACTGAAACCATATGCTTTTGAATATATCCGGTAGAATGTCTCTGCTTCTTCAATAGAGTTGAACTGTAGGCCAACAATATCTTCTTCCAAGAGATGTTTTGGATCTTTGTTAATGTTGGCAGACTACAATATTTTTTTCATCGTTGCTGCATCGAAATCCAATGGAGATTCATCGTCGTCCCTAAGAACAGAATAAAACAAAATAAACATGAGAAATAAATGTAAAAATATAATGCATTTCTTAAATCCATTAGAAAGGGTGACGCGAAATAACATTTCGTTGTTTGCGTTGATGTCGTCGTCGTCCTTATGATGCATTCTTATATTTTTCTTCATCTTGTTCTTTACTGTCTCCTAAGTTAACATCTTCCAAACTTTGCTTATCATCCAAATCATCTGACAGTCCTCTTGAAAGGAAGCTTTCTTCATCGACTAAATCTTCCACACGACGATCACTTTCTCCATGTGATGTCGACATTGAAGAAAATAGAGTGTGTTAGAAACCAGCAGAAGAAACGAAGGACAAGAAACAATACAAGAAGAAAGAATAAACTATATTCGTACCTCCAAATTGTCCCTCTAATATATTGCCCTCCCATCTGATGTGGCATGTTAAATATAGTGTGTGTCATCTGACATGACTGATGACATGGCAAATTTTAATCCAAAAGTTAACTACCCAATTTTTCATAATAATTTAACGTTAATATCAATGTTAATTTAATGTTAATATTAATTTATGTTAATATTAATGTTAATGTTAATGTTAATATTAATAATATTATTAATGTTAACGATAATATTAATTAATGTTAACATTAACTTTAATGTTAATTTTATTTTTAGTTTTATTTTAAAAAATTTTGCCACGTCAGCTGCCAGATCAACATATCACGTCAGCTGCCACGTAAGGATGGACAGTTTGAAAGTGCAATTTGGAGGTATAAAAAGCATTATTAGAAGAATAACTTCCAGCAAGGCAACAACACAACCTTTTCGTCTTCCTTGTAACTCCGCCACGTGGCCCTCTTTTGATGGCTCATGAAAAATCTTGAGTGATTTTAGGAGCAAGCATAATTTTAAGGAAACAACTTCCAACAACACAACTTTCTCGTCTTCTGGGTACATGTATTATTAAATTGTGTAGCTAATAACGCATGAGGAAGCATGCAATAACATTCTCCACGTGGCCCTCTTCTGTAGGATAACGCATGCAGCAGCATTTAATGCTACGAAACCCTATTGTCTTGTTATGTGTTGTGTATCCTATGTGGCATGAGGCAGAAGACAATATCTTACATAGGCGGCTATATTCACAAATGACAATAAGTTTAAAAAGTCATCTCCAATGCAAAAAAGTATTGAGAAGAAAATACAAATTAACTTTTTACAACTTTCAAGACAAATTTTACTCTTCTAATGATATGGTATCAGTGTTTATTATTAAATTGTGTAGGATAACGCATGCAGAGCATTTAATGCTACGGGATCTATTGTGTAAGGAACACAACCTGTGAGAGAGAACCCGAGAGAGAGAGAGAGAAAGAGAGAGTGGGAGATGGGATAAAGAGGAAGGATCGAGCTCGACTAGATTTTAAACTTAAAATTCAATTTTGGGTTTTCATTACTAATAATTAGTTCACACGTACGAGTTTAGACGAACACTAACCGAGCCCCGAGCAACGTGACATCAGCTAGCTAGGTTTCTAATACCGTGGCATTCCTGTTAATTTAAATTTACAATATTATTGAAACTAATATTAATACTAAATTTAAAATAGTTTTTGATTTAACATTTACTTCAAACTAGTTAAAGTTAAAATTGTATTCTTTTTTATTTAAAATATAATTGGAACTACAATTAATATTAACATTCGCTTGTCCCGTAGTTTAAGTCGTATTTCACTGCTTCTTGCTTAAGTCTATGCACCCAAAGAACTTGATTGTTCAAGTCGAATGCGTGCACAGCATGTTCCCTCGATGCAAGGCTTGACGTAGCCCTTGCTTGTCAAGTCGTTGCACGAACACATTAGAAAAGAGTTTTGTTGGGCTATCGAAGTATAGCAAGCACCGTCCCGTGTCACATGCATTTGTTAAGCAGTGAAAGGGTGTGAAGGCCACTGGCAATGTCAAGCCATCACGGACTATAGCTGGGTTAGACGACCCTTTTACGGCGGGCCAAATCGGTCCCTTGGCCTAGGAATGGATTGGTTGAAGGAGCAATACACAAGAATAGACTGCCATATTGGCAGGATTATTTTTGGTATTCCCGGTGAGACAGAGTTTTCATTTTCCGGTGAGACAGAGTTTTCACCATCGACTTGATTCCAGGGACGAAACCAGGATCGGAGAGATAGTGTTCATAGACGACATCTTAGTCTATAGCTGTAATGCCTCGTCCCTACATCGTGCCTCGTACTCCGTCCACGGGTACGCGAGAAAGGAACACTGTCGCTATCGATTCGGTCGGAACCGATAGGTCGGGATCGATTGACTCGATCGCACGGGAACGCTGAATTAAGATCCATTCTCTCGCCTGAAGTAAACTCAAGATGAGTGGCTGACCCTCCTCTTCTCGACCCCCTTCCTAGGTAAATCGATAATATTGTTGCGAATGAAAGGATAAATGCAAGGGCACAAACACGGAAAAGGGATTGAGTTTTCAAAGATAATGTAGGCTATGTCTTAATAACTAAAATGAAAATATGTCTTCGCATGGTTATGGACAACTTGTCGACAAGGCGTAGTTTCCTCGATCAGCAACCCGGGGCCACGGGACCGTTTCGGCCTAGGAGGAAACAGAGTATAGTCGTACATAAGATTTCAGCACAGGTTAAGCGGGAACTTGCATCGGAGCTAGCAAATTGCGTTGAAAGGACCCCGATTAACAAAGCTATACGTCCATGATGGCTTGTGATGCCAGTGACATCGAAGAGGGACGAGGCGAAGGAGGTCAACCACTCACCTTAGACTTGCTTCAAGCGAGCGACTGGTTGGCTGCGCTGACGTCGCCTACGCGATCACCTGCAACCCCTGAATATGGGACTTGGTTCCAGAGAAGCCATTCCATGACGTGGAATGGATCTTAATTCAACCGTTCCTGTTCGATCGACCCGGCCGATTCCGACCTATCGGTCCCAATCGAATCGGTAGCGACATTGTTCCTTTCTCGCACCCTATCACGACCCGCACCCGAAGTAAGGGCATGAGTGCGTGACAGCGTCCCAGCCTACACCGCAGAAATGACGTAGAACGCTGTCTAGTTCTACTATCTAACAACAGTTATAATATCAAAACCTGTCGAGAATGATAACTCCGAATGGAGGACAAGCAATGACAATATAATATAATCAATAAGCTATGGTATTGTTGCGACCGTCCAGTGTTGGTATTTATGTATGGTATTTATGGTGCACATCATCTTAATTCAACCGAGTAGTTCAAAGGAGGAAATTATGTATGGTATTTATGGTACACATCATTAGGACGGGTTGCGACCGTCCAGTGTTGTGATAAGCTATGATATCAGTAAGTTTGGGATCCTTCGATATTGGGCTAGCAACCCGTATCGAAGCGATCATAGACTTACACATAAATGCCAAAGATGCATTACGGTGCGAAATACCGTGACCTTCATATAGATAGGGCCGGTGGGCTGAGATTAGCGCTGGGTGCAGGCTCAGGACTTGCCACCCTTATGCATATGTTTAAGTTTACGGTTGGTTGCTTGAGTGAAATGATATGATTTCTTATGTAAAGTTCTAACCTTGCAGGCTAGGCAAAATGGGACATAGATGAGCACGATCACTATGTTTATGTTAAGATTATGTCTAACTGTATCTGTCGCAGGGACACGGTAGTGGACAAGTTCAGGATATGTTCGGCTCGAGGCGGGGCTCGGCTTGGACGTGCCGAGGCATGGAGTCCTTAGCGTTCAAGAGTAGCTACTGCATTGGCGTTCGGACTTGCGACATGGAGATGTTCAGCCGAAGACTACTTGTTAGCTATAAAGAGGCATAATGTATGGAACAATGTACTCCTTTGTGAGCTAAGAGATCATGAGTGTTGTAGCCAATTGGCATGTTAAGTTGGGCTATTCAGAGCCATTGTAACCTTCAGTTCATTATCAATAAAAGATATTCTTGTTGTATACTACGTTTTCCTTTCGCTGCTTATGTTATCAATTTGAGCTATAAACACTATTGTGAATCTGTTATCTTGCCTTGCACGAGCGCAACTCCAGACTCGTACGGCATCACGCCCCAGCGAGGACGATGATTCGGGTGAAAACTTGATAATGATGAAGACGGTAACTCGGTCGACAATCGTAAGTATCGAGGTATGATCGGGAAAATTTAACAGTTGCATTAATATTAAATCTACAATGGCTTTTCTGTTAATTTAAATTTACAATATAATTAAAACTAATATTACGAAAATGCTATTTGCTCCCAAAATTTTTGGGTGATACCATCTTCCATTATGTGGTATATGACATGGTTGCTAACATGACAGCTGACATAGCAAAATTTAACAATAAAATTAATATTAAATTAACATTAATAGTAAATAAATAATTTAATATTAAATTAACATTAATATAACATTAACATTATTAATATTAATATTAATATTAATATTAACATTAACATTAGCATTAGCATTAACATTAACATTAATATTAATATTGACATTAACATTAATATTAAAAATTTTTGGGTAATTAATTTTTGGGGTTAAAATTTGCCATGTCAGCTGTTATGTCATCTTCCATGTCAGATGCCACATAATGGGAGATAGCATCACCCAAATATGTTGGGAGCCCAAACGACTAATTGCTAATATTAATACAGTGGCATTACCATTATTTCCTAATAGATTCGTGCCTTGTTCGGTCACACCCCTCCACGAGCGGGTTACACCCCCCTAAACGAGGGATTAAATAACATTTTCCAAAGAAGAGAACCCATCCGACTAGAGAGCAACAAAGGAGAGAAGAAGAACAGTCGCAATGGAGAGGAGCAAGATCAATTGCAGCGGATGGCCGTCATCCCTACCGAGATTCTCTCGATGATACTGGTACTGTCGGGATGCGGCGGACGAGGTAATGTGCAATGTGGCCCCAGTTTGCCGTTCGTGGTGGAAGGCGCTCAACGGCCCCTTAGACTATTGGTCTAACATCGACTTGGTACAGTGGTGCCGGAGGACCCAGCACACCGCTGAGATTAGTTTGACCGTAATGAAGCTCGTGGCTCGCAGTGGGGGATGTCTAGGGTCCTTCTCCGCGTACAAGCTCGACGAAGCAGCCTTCTGTTTTGCATGTTTAAGGCCAGTGCAAAATTTTATTTGGTCTTATTCTAATACTTTATTTTTTCTATTACAAAATTTTACGTATACTTTTGTTAATTTCTATTGTTGTTTTTCCATTTTATAATACAGTAGAAATTTCTAAGGGTGCTGCGCATTCCGAAGTACGACGTGAGTGATGAAACTTTCGTGAGACACTTGGAGTTTCTCCCAGTGCTGGAAGAACTCGACATTAGCTACTGCCTCATATCACGTCGACTGGAATATTTTTCGTCAAAAAGTATTGCCACCGTCTGGTCAAGCTGGGTAGGAACATGCCCCCTCCAGATTTCATGCTTAGGAACGATTCGTGCTGGACACGAAAAACGAGACGGAGGAAAAGACCGTGGCTGATTCGATGTCGCGTCTCGAGAACCTACATATGGGATTCGGCATGTTCAATGGAGACACTGCGATCTATCATATGCAACTGCAAGGGTCTTCACGTGCTCGACATACGTGGGTGCTTCAACGTGCACTTCGACAACGAACTCTAGAAAATTTGTTATTCAATACAGACGTTTAAAAAACCCTTTGATGATGTAATCCCAGTCCCAGGGGAACCTGGATACGAGATGTATAATGATTTAGATACCATCAATCATTCCTGGGGTGAATGGTGAAAATATTAGCATGCATGCATGCATGCATTTCTTTATATTTTCACTAGTCTACATACAAGATATTTTTTATGAGTTCGATTCTCCATTTTGACAATTTTACTTTTGTCAATAATTTTTTTACATAATTAATTTTTTTATAAATAAAATGGACTGTGATATAATGACGCCTAAGACGGCTCACTTCTGAGATTTCGACATTTTCCAACACAGATTTTACCATTAATACAACATCTCAGTGTAATCATATCCAAGAGATATCGACATTTTCCAACACAGATTTTACCTTATTCAAAATAAATTTTGGCGGTACAAATTCCACTCATATTAGTGGTATCAGTGCCAATTCACCATAATTAATGGTGATCGATATAAAACATTGGTTTCTTTTTCACAACCCTTTAAAATCTATTTATACAGCCAAACAACCAAACTAATTCATCTTCACCAGCCTTCAAAACCAATTTATATAGATTCAAAACAAAACTAAACAGCCAAACTATTTAAAATTTAAACCCTAAGAACAGTCTCAAATGTACCATTCTCCGTCCTAAATGTACAATTCTCCGTCTTATATGTACCATTCTCCGTCCTACATGTATCATTCTCCGTCCTACCTCCGTCCTAAATGTACCATTCTCCGTCCTAAATGTACCATTCTCCGTTATATGTACCATTCTCCGTCCTACATGTATCATTCTCCATCCTATATTTACCATTCTTCGTCCTAAATGTACCATTTGTCGTCCTAAATGTACCATTCTCCATCCTAAATGTACCATTCTCCGTGTTAGAGGAACGGAGAATGGCCATTAACAGTTCCAAAAATTGTTCCATACTAAGTTAAAAGCATATAATAGCACCCAAAAAATATTAACAATAGAAAAATTCTACAGAACCCAAACACCAGACTCGAACCTAGGCCTTCCATGTAAAAGCCAAACAGCACAACCAACTAAGCTTGGAATAAGACATCAATAATGCTAAGTCTACTACCAAATGCTTACAACACTCTTACAACCTTCACCCATTGCTGACATGTGGGCCATGGCCCACATGTCAGCAATGGGTGAAGGTTGTAAGAGTGTTATAAGCATTTGGTTGTAACTGTAGCATTATATCCGGAACTTCCAATAAGGAATAAAAATTGAATATCCCCAACTTCCAATAAGGAATAAGAAGTCGGTTAGGAACGTGTATATATACATAGGGGTCCCCATTCATCTGAGTAGGTTGCACATTTAACATGGCTCCAAAAAGATCATCTGGTTGGGAACCATTGCCAGAGTCTTCTTCCAGTCGTTGCCGAGCCTCTCCGTATGGAGCACCCTCTGCGCCGCCTCCGGCCCATGACTGGCTGGCAGCGGCTGCGGACTTCCTTACCTCCTGTGGGTTGTCACTGGAGGTCATCGCTCGACCTCTTCATCCGGTGCCCAACTTTGACCTGTTGCCGATCACTCCGGAGGAACGAGATTCTCTGGAGAAAAGGGAAGTGTTTCGCCGCTTGTGCCATAGGGCGGGTGTGCGCACCCTGCAGGACTTTGCGGAGATCTTTCGCGAGGCCAGTGAGGGGTAGACCTCTTATTTTTCTATTTTTTCTTTTATTATTTTTATTTTTTACAGTTTTTTGTCCTCCTATTGTATACTTCGCCGAAGAATGTTCCGACGACGAAGCTGGGATTTAATGAAATATAATATTTTGTTAACTCAATTTGGTTTCGGCTACAATCAAACTTTTACAACCTTCTTACAACTTACACCCATTTGCTAACTATAGCATTGCTCTTTATATATTTTTCAATTAACAAATCTTGTTACGTCAAATCCATATATCAGCGACGATATTCCCATCAATGACTTGTTGTCATAGAATTGATTATGCTGCCAGTGTCAATCTTGCCGTCAAATCCATCTTAAATATGATTACAAAGTAAAATAGAGGACAACTTTGAGTGTTTCAATTTTACTCTTTTCAAGTACATAGTCTTCTTATTTTCAAAATTTAATCAAATATTCGAAAAATAGATATTGAGATTAAACTTCACATTCTTAAATATGTTGTCAATTTTTTTAAAATAAACATGTTTCCACCACATTTTTTCTGCCAATTTTTTAATAATTTATACGGAACACGTGGATATATAGTAGTAATAGTAATAAATTTAATTTTGGAAAGTAGTTGTTAAAATTAGGGTCTCAAAATCCCAAAGGTTTATGTAGTGATTTCACATGGATATATACTAGTAATAATAGTAATAAATTTAACTTTGGAAAGTAGTTTTTTAAATTTAATAGCAACAAATTCGACTGTCTTATACTAGTAATAATAGTAATAAATTTAATTTAAGACTCAAAACTATTCTAATTTTTTCCACTTCCCAAGGTCATATAAGACGGTCGAATTTTCCCTCTTCTTCTCTCAAACCCTCTTCCTTCTCCCAAACCCTCTCCCAAACCCTCTTCTAATCAAAATGCCGTCGAAGAAACAACGACCGTCGTCGAAGGGAAAGAATCCACAAAGGGATGCGATACAGGCCCGAAGGGCAGTACTTGCAAGGGCGGCAAAAACCAAGATTATGGTCGCTAGGACAGAGGCCTAAAGGGCAGCGGCAGAAGCAATGGCGGCGATATCGACGATGAAAGCGAAGGCGGCAGCCAAGCCACGTGCAAAAAAGGCTAAAAAACTCATTGCTCGACAAAGACCAAAAAATCTATCTTCGATACAGAGTCGTCGGAAGACTCAACTTGTGAAGATCGAAGGCGTACTCAAGCGAAGGCTAAGGTGACAACGGATACCGAGTCATTAGCGTACTCTGAGGATTTTGAATCCTTATCAGAAGAGGAAAATGAAGAGGAAGAGCAATCATCAAATAAGTCCCAGGCTGAAGAGAAGGTAAAAATTTAAAGACTCTAAATCTAAGAAGATTTACATTAAATATTTCAAGAAAAAGACTGTTATGTCAATTAGATGGATGATGTCAAACGAAGCTTTCCTGGATATATTGAAATTCCATCAATTGGAGAAACTGAACAAATCCTGTCTTGAGAAAATTTCCCAAACAATAGTAAGAAAATTTTACTCAAATCTTCCGGTTGAAATTAAAGAAAAGAAGAGGATCAACAATTGGTGTTTCTGAGAGGAAAACTGATTAGGGTAAATGCTGCTGTCATCAACGAATTTTATGGATTTGATCCAGTTCCTGAGTTTGATATGAAAGATATTGATAATGTTTTCATGACGGATACAATTCATGAGATTACATGTGTTTCAATGGGTGCCAAGACCCCTCAAAATGTATACAAAGATCAATTAAAAACTTTGTATAAATTGTTGCATGCCTACGTATCTCAAACACTCAACCCTACTGGACATGAGTTTTTCATCCATCCCGAGAGAGTAAAATTTCTTTATTATATGGGAAAGAAAAAAAGGATGGATATAGGTTCCTACATGTTCAGTAGAATGATACATCTCGTGGAAAAACCAACTACAAGGACAGCTCTCCATTTCGGAGGATTTGTATGCTCGATGGCTAATAGACATTCTGTCCCAAGCTTAGCAGGGGATGTTTATATTAAAACAAAGGTCCCATGAGAAAACTAACCTTCACTCGAATGTGGAAAACGTGCAGCAGCTGCAAGCAAACCATCAACATCTGGAAAACCATCAACTTATGGAATAAAAAACACTAAGGATAGGGTTGATGATCTATACAATTTTGTTGCTTCAAACTTTGAGAATGTCTTCAAAGATGAAGACTATATCCGACAACCAGAAATGATTCTGGATAAGATTAACCAGATAGAGGTTGAATTTACTGACCAAGAATAAGATTTTCCTTTCCTCGTGAAGAAGGTAAATGGGGCTAGCCCAAACTCTTATGTAAAAATACACACTGTGCACATTGATACTTTAATGCTAGCCATCACTTTGATACTTCTATTTATGTTTCTGGATGTCATTTTTACATATACAGTGAGTCCATACTGACTATAATTTTCTTAATCCGTCCCTCAAGGTGTAGGTGAAGGATATTTTGAGAAAGAAGAAGAAGAAAAAAAAAAACAAGAAGAATAAGATGGAGATGGCTATAGAGATTCATCTTTTGAGTTTTGAATCTTTTATTTCAATTTGGAAGTAATATTTGACTTGTAATATGGTTCTGAATATTTGTTGGTCATGGCGATCAAACTAAATTTTGTGTTTGAAATATTGTAAGACTAAACTTTTTGCTTGTACTAAGTGCATAGTTCGTAACTTGTTTTGAAAATGTAATATAGTCTTGAATTTAGAGTAGGTCTGATATTTATTTGGATTATTGTATTGTGAATTATGCAGGTTCTATGTTGAATTACTAACGTGGATTGGGCCGATTATTGTAACATAAATTATGCAGTTTATTGGACTTAGAATGAAGTATACTTAATTTGATTATGATTTTTTGGTTGAAGCGTTTATTTGATTGGCAGTTGGCCTTCATAGATGATATTGATATTTTGGTGTATTCCTTTGATTTGCAGATGCCCATCACAGATTTCATGAGTCCTGGGTGCATTCCTAGGGTTACAGGTGGCCTCATTACGGATGCATTCCTAGGATCACTAAAACTTTATTTGATTGTAATGTGTTTTTCTTTCTGTAAAAAATATTACATCGATGCCATCAGTATGAATTCGATGCCAGTGCCTGTTCATCCCTTGTTATTGCTGAAGTAAAATTATAATCCTGCATGTTCATCCCTTGTTTTTGCTGAAGCATAATTGTAATCCTGCCTGTTCATCCTTTGTTATTGCCATCAGTACATCGATGCCATCAGTATGAAGTCGATGCCAGTGTAATGCATAATGTAATGTAAGAAAATTCTCTTTGATAGTAGGTTAATTATATTCAAACACTCGCAAGAAATTTTGTGCAGCCATACAGTGGAAGCCTGATAAAATGATATTCGAATTTTCTTGAAAATAATTTAATATTAAATGAATATACTATGGTAAATGATATTAAAAATACTGTAAATATTTGGTGAAAAATATGAGATACTTGAACATTTCCAGTCCTAAATGTACCATACTTTGTTAAAAGCACAGAGAGTGTCCATTATCCGTTTTCAAAGAACGGAGAGCCATTCTCCATGTTAAAGGAACGGAGAATGGCCATTCTCCTTGAGAATGGCCATTCTCCGTGTTAAAAGCAAAGAGAACGGCCATTCTTCGTCCATTCGCCGTGTTAAAAGCAAAAGAATGGCCATTCTCCATCCATTCGCCGTGTTAAAAGCAAAGAGAATGGCCATTCTCCGTGTTAAAAGCAAAGAGAATGGCCATTCACCATCCAAAAATATTCTCTTCGAAAATATTATCATTAGAAAAGTAAAAAATATTTCGTCCGATCAATACAGATTTTTTTTAAACATGTGAGCAGATGATCCGCCCGACCTCAGATTCAGAAGCAGGTTTCCTCAGTTCACCACCACCACCATGACATGTAGCTTTATTAACAAAATAT
Source organism: Iris pallida (assembly GCA_029216955.1). NCBI lineage: Eukaryota > Viridiplantae > Streptophyta > Magnoliopsida > Asparagales > Iridaceae > Iris > Iris pallida. The sequence goes on along the minus strand of JANAVB010040295.1, from coordinate 5,474 downwards.
TAAATTATTAGATGAAAAATAAGATTTCTGACAATGGCATGGACAGTAAAATTAGAGCGACGCCGCTGGTACTTCTTCTTGTTCGAGGAGGCTTCGACGACGTCCGACGCGAACCGGACCGATTCTTCTCGGCACAGCTGGTACTACTCGTTGTTCTTGGAGGGCTCGACGACGTTCGACGCGATCCGGACCGATTCTTATTTCCTTCTTCATCTCCGTTTCTCTATCCACCACAACCACCAACACCACCACCACGACGGCCTGTAACCAAAAAAAATTACGAAATATTAAATTGGATGGACGAAAGAGAGAGTAAATATGAGTTAATTTAGGGTGTTCATTGAAAAAATTAAAGTGAAGAATGATCTGCTAAAGCAAGTTACCAACAGGTCAAAAGTCTAAATCAGCATTAAATGATGTTTCTACACTATTATTCAATCCGAACCATTGGATCAACATCCAATGGTCCAAATTTTGGATGTATCGATACATCCTTTTCCAGGGGATGTATGGTAGAACGACCCTATATATATATATATATATATATATATATATATATATATATATTATATATATATATATAATATATATATCAATATTACATAGATAGGTGACTGGTAAGCATAAGTATATTAATTAATATATTAGGCTTTTTGGACATTTTTAGGACTTTGGATATGACATTGGATTTGGGCCTCAATATATCCGTACGAACCCCCAGGCAAGTATACCTTGCCAACTTGTACAGTATATTATGCATGTTTATTTTCAGTCTTTGTAATTCTTGTCTATTACTTTATTGTAATATCACATGATTCTTTTACATTTCTCATGATATTTTCTTACTTGTTTTTTTATAGCTACATGTGTTTTTTTCTTATCACATATTGGATCTATGCTACACTATATTTGATTGGATTTTCGTGTTCTTGTGTGTTGATGTTAACTTGATCCGATTACCCGTTTTTGTCTTGACTTGACCTTGACATGTTATTAGACATTGATTATACCTGACCATCCTCGATCTTGAGCTCCCATCGAGTGTGAGTGAGACTTACTATAGTTAGGGAGTCCCAATTGGCCTACTGACTATAGGACTGTGAGCTCCCATCGAGTTGTGATTACATCAATTTACTCGTAGTTACGTTTACTAGCTCGATTCTCGACGGCATGCCACATTCTTTACGTTTTCGTTCTTGTACTGTGTCTTCTTCAGTTCTTATTTTTTGTATTATTTATTGTCTTTTCTTGCATGTTATTTACTGTACGATAGGCTTGTATATTATGTTTCTGGTTACGTACCTCCGAGGACCTAGTGATCTCTCCAGGTAGTAGCTTATGCAGAGAAAGTTTGCTAATCCGGATAATGTCGTCATGTTCTACTCAGTTATATATTCGGTTAATATCTTCATTATATTCATCTGGTATTATATTTATTTTATTACTTTATTCTGGTGATATGGTCTAGTTTTATAAGCTTTATTCTCTGATATAAGCTTGTTCAGGCAAATGTAATAGAGTCTGGTCCAATTTATTATATGTTGTCTATTCTTGTGTGCTTGTAGGATCCAGTATTTTGATGCCTGACAAACATTAGTGCACTTGATCTTAAGATAGATTTATCTTCTGTGGATTGAGATATAGCTTTATTGTAGTGACATAGAGATATAACTACCAAATTTAGACAGCTTATACGTATTCTAGCTGGGGCGTTACACACACTCTGTGTGTGTGTGTGTGTGTGTGTGTGTGTGTGTGTGTGTGTGTGTGTGTATTAATGAGAATATTTGTCACGCCCCGCTTCCAAAACATATGGGATTAGGGCATAACCTGGCCAGCTGATACGACCGAGAGTGAGCTGCCCAATTTAATAGACTCACTTAGGTGTACTACGCTGTAATTGTAACTATACTACACAGGCAGAAGGTAATATCTAAATCTCATCCACAAGAACAAAGAAAGAATGCTTAAATATAAAATTAGAAATACATGGAGTCTGAATAAATGCAACTGAATAGTCTGGTGGGTACAACCTACGGAGTACAACACTGAATGAAAATACTGAAAGCAGAAAGACAACTAGTTATGAGCATCGACTAACTAGATAATGATGCTCATAACCTGAACCGACCATACCCTGAGTCAAGGGAACTCCTCAAGGAACACCTCGTCGTCTTCTGCAGAAGGTCCTGTCTCAAGTCCCTGTTCGCACCCAGTCAACTGTAAGTGCTCGCCTAAATCTGGAAAGCAACCAGGTCCTCAGGGGACATAGCAAGATACAGAGGAAACATGCCATAAAGTAAATACTGAATAACTGTAAAGGGTGAACTAACCAGCTAAGTGGATGCACTTTGAAGACAACCCTGGTACATATGGGTAGTTAAATAAGGGTTTGGCATCGAAGCACGGGTCGACGTCGGATCACGAGCTGAGGCCCTACCGGATAACACTGAGCTCAATGGCCCTTACTGAATGTAACTGTCTTTCCCATACGCCTACTAATTGTCTTCTCCTACCCCACAAAAATATACAAGTCGTATCCGCCACTTTAACATTCTGATCTCAATGCAAGGTCATAATAACTAGACACAACCTAACCATTCTATATATGTACCAGAGCACGAACCCTTTGCACTGGTAACTAGCCTGATGCGCAAGACCGTGCCATGGTATAAACTCACTCAGTACCGTATCGTAACACGTATCAAGGTCATAGGAATCATGACTATGATTCCACAACTTAGGGATGTCACCAAGGACTAAGACAAATACATGAAACTCGATGACAATGCCGTCATCGATTGTATCCGAGGGGTCACTCGAACACACAACTAAGTCCACTCTACCAAGTGCACAATATAAGCATGAATGAATAAAACCAGTAATACAAGGCAAGGTATACTTGTCTGAAACTCCGAGAGGCGCAAGCAAAGATCTAGGCTCCTCATCGATATCATATCGTCCCGAGCACCTATAAATACACAACCAAGGCTTACGATACGCTAAACAAACACTCTTGATCATGAATCTCTACAAGCTAATCACTAAAGTTTTATATAATCATATATCTATTCTCCTACGATATTGCGTATACGTATACATAGAATTTATACATGAGGGTGATATGGTAACATGGGGAAAAGGTGACAAAAGTGTGAGAATTGACTATACCCAATAATATAGTGTGAATGTGGGACTCCTAGTGTATGCATGCTCACAGAAAAAGTAGTTGATTTTTTTTTAGTTGATATATATATATATATATATATATATATATATATATATATATTATATATATATATTACATTTTATAAGGAAAAGTATATACAAGTCATATATACGGATTGCATGTATAAAGGAGACATATAAGAAAAATATAATAGGACAATATTAAGGAGTTTTGCAAGTCGTATATATATGTGCATAAGGAAGTACACATACTATGTACACATAAAGAAACCTATATATAGTAGTGTGATATGAAAATATTTATACGGCTTGTATGTTTTATAGGGAAGTTTGTATAAAATAGTTGTATATGTATATGGGAACCTACATAGGTGTATACACCCGTTTTAAATATGAAAAATATATATGTGAGTATGCATAGGAATATATACCCAAGTTTTACATACGAAAAATTATACATGAGTATATACATACGAGAACATAATACATAGATTATACATAGGCATATATGTAAGAAAACATATATCAGTAATATATATATATATATATATATATATATATATATATATAATATATATATATATATATATATATATATAGGGAAGAATCCTACTGCCACATGGAAGCAAGGAATATACACATACATGAATATATAAAAGTGTTTGCTCAAGACCACAACCGAGGTCAATCCAAACCCATGGCAGCACAAGCATGTGCATGCACAAATGAACACCAAGAGAGGGAGGTTACCTCCGTCGTAGGCATGCCACGACAGCGAAAGGCGTGTGAGGTGGCTCGACGACGTGATGGAGACACGCCCGTCGACGTGGAAACGTCAGAACCCGTCGTACGTCGAGTACGCATCGTACGTCGAGTCTGAATGGTCGACGGAGGGGGGGGGGGGGGGCTGCTAGAGGTTGGCACCTCCCTCCAGGGGATTGCCGGCCTAAGGGCGACCGACGGTGGTCGGCCTCGCACACGCGACGACGTGGGGAGCGCGCGACAGCCGTGATGTGTTTGCTCAAGACCACAACCGAGGTCAATCCAAGCCCATGGCAACACAAGCATGTGCATGCACAAATGAACACCAAGAGAGGGAGGTTACCTCCGTCGTAGGCATGCCACGACAGCGAGAGGCACGTGAGGGGGCTCGACGACGTGGTGGAGACACGTCCCGTCGACGTGGAAACGTCAGAACCCATCGTACGTCGAGTACGCATCGTACGTCGAGTCTGAATGGTCGACGGGGGGGGGCTGCTGGAGGTTGGCGCCTCCCTCCAGGGGATTGTCGGCCTAAGGGCGGCCGACGGTGGTCGGCCTCGCACACGCGACGACGCGGGGAGCGCGCCACAGTCGCGACAGCATGCAGCAATAGCAGTGTACATGCTGCTGTGGGAGGGGGCTCCGACAGCGAGGGGGCCCACCCTCCTAGAGGTTCGTCGGTCGGGGGAAGGTCGGCGGCCGGCCTAGGTGGCGTGCTATGGCCTATAAAAATGCGGCAACAGTTGCAGTAGTAGCAACAATTCGAGAATGAGGAGGAGGAGAATGGTTATGGAGGTGATAGGGGAAAAGAGGGGGGCTGTGCTGTCGGCCAAGGGGTAGAGTTGCGACGGCTATGGTGTTGTCGCGGTGGTGCTCTTGGTTGGAGGAGGAGAGGTGATGAAGGAGATGGTGATGGTGAAGTGAAAATGAAGAAAGCAGGAGGAGGAGTGTTCGATTTTGAGGGGGTGGTGAGGAACCCGAGAGGAGAGAGAAGAGAGTTGAAAAGAGGGGGGGTTATGGCCGGTCATAGGTGAGAGAGGAGAGTTATGGTTAGGTTGTGTGTTTGAAATTAGAGAGAGAGAGAGGTGATGTGTGTGGGTGATGGGACATGGGGTGTTTGGGTGTGTAGAGAGGAGAAATGGTGGGGGTTTTGTAGATATAATTTATTGGTGTTGTATGTGTGGGTATGGGTGAGGGAAATTGCATGATGCTTGGGTTGAGTCCAAATGAGTCGGGTTGGGTCACAAGTTGGTCTAATTGAGTCTTAGTGATTAAAATAACTTAAATTAGTATTTATAATCACGGATAAATAAATAGCATACGAAGACTCAACTAGAAGGGAGACCAGTGGCATGTGTGTAGTAGGCTCAAAATGGGACGTGTCCTTATCTTGGGTCGAAAAGTTTGGGTCAAAATGGTGTCCCCAATTCAAGTTGGAAGTAAATGTGACTAGGTGGGGTAAATCGAGATTGGGTCAAATATCCAGAAAGTTTTGCGATACAAATAGAGCACAAGGAAACATG
>JANAVB010040294.1:0-32730 GCA_029216955.1 Iris pallida | reverse complement strand
CGATTGGCAAGTTATGACCAGATGAACTTAAGGGTATCAGAAACAGATGATTAACTTGATCTTCCTTATCTTGTGCATTTATTTACCACCTCTTGAACCCCCACTTTTTATTTTTGAGATCCTTGACGTTCCTTATCGTGACCTTGACATTCGAAATGTAATTGGTAGTTACCCTCCAACAAATCTTATATGCAAGACCTAGACGAACTCACCTTTGTGTAGGTATATCATGTCCCACTAAAACCCGTCTCCTTGTACTCTATTTTTTTGATATGATTTTCTGGTCAAATAGCTAAACTATAACCTCTACCATGACACTGAATTATTTCTGATTTCAATTAGAGATCCAGCCTTGACTCAATTCCTTCGACCCGACATGTGATGATGTTCTGCTTGATTCCTTAAATGCTTAACCTTGTACCTTAACTTGATTGCTTGACCCATTTAGTTAAGAATCTGGACTATGTATCTTCGTTCATCACTACCACCCTTACTTATATCCTATGCTGCTAATTATCCTTAGTTTTACAAGCTTATCCTTTTCGAGCTTGATCATGACATATCTTATTAGGTGCGTACCCACTAACATATTGTCTAATCAGAACCGGCGTATGATGGTCTGATCAACCTATTACGTTTTGGTTCGCTTTTCATATTAATCTACGTGGATGGAGACATAGTTAAACTTGCCCTAGAATCTTATCCGCAACAGCCTTGACAATTCTCCTTGGAGTTATTTTTATCGCCTATGAACCTCGTATTCGTATCCAGTTGAATTAAATTTAATCATGACCTGGATCTTCATCATTGGATGCTCGTGCTCATACTTGATTTTATTGATTCCCTATCTTGCCCAAATCTCGAATTATCTCGAATTGATCAACTTAGATCTTGTCAAGACAAAAATCTATTTGTGATTTGTTGTGCCTAAATTTTCAATTTTTGCCATTTTATGGAATAGTAACCTTTTAATAATTTCTTAGTTGCTTGTTAATGACCAATTTTTATATAGGATGGTAGACAGCCCTACAACCTTGATGATTGTTGTTCCCTTACCTTTCCAATTAGGACACCCTAGATTGTTTGTGTGTTGATACCATAGTACTGTTTTGACCTAGAATGATTAGTGTACCTAGGTGAGACTTCCAACTGCTACGGTATGCCCTGACCTTGTATACTATTCCTTCAAATTGCATGATTTAGATAAAAAAAATTTAGACCTTGATTGTTGGGAGATAGGGACGTCACCCCATTAGTATCAGTTGTAGATATATATAGGTTAGTCCTTGATGTGGGGATGTGTGTCTATAAACATGTAGCTTATGAGATTTATGAGTGATTATAGTATCAGCCTTGATGGGATGTACTAGTCTTTTGGTGAGCATAAATGTGTTATGAGAGATAGGGGCCTATATGTCTTAGTAATCCATCGTTCCTTTGGTAATAGAATGTATTAATAGATGGTTAATAGGAAGATAATAGTTTGAGAATACCTATAGCCTATGATCAGTTCTTTTTTATCCTTAGTTAAGACTACTTTAAAATAGGTCCAGTCCCTTGGATATAGGTTCCAGTCCATATTCTATTGAAGTTTCATTACCGCCGTACAGCAGAGCAGTATTGGAGGTATTCCTAGATTGACACTTTTTAGATGTCCGTTTATTATTCCAGTGTTAGGAAGTGTTACCTTAGATATTGGGTAGGTTAGAGGCTCTAGAAGGAGTACTATCGATCTTAAATTTCGAGGACGAAATTTTTCTAAGGTGGGTAGAGTTGTAGCACCCAGTTTCCCAAATGAGGGTAATTTTGAAATTTCGTGTTTATAATTATTTTAATAATGATATTTAATTCATGATATAATTTTTGGTGATTTTAAATCATTTTAAAATTATTTAAATCAATGACTTGTGGTTTTGACGTTTTGCTAGTGAAACCCTAGAGACTGTTTGACCTAGAGCCTAACCATGTGATTATAATATTTTAATGTCATTTTTGGCCTAAGAATATTTTTGCATTTGACCTCTTTGAATTATTTTGATATTATTTTATTATTTATGATATTGTTTTGGGGTTATTTGAGTCGGGTTCGAATTTTAACTCAATCCGACTTGAAACGGGGACCCGGGGATAGTTTGACTCTAGTGGGACCCACACACTAGTTAGGCATGGCCCACATGATATTAATTTTAGTCCACATGATAGAAATATTTTAGTTAGAGGTTAGACTAATTATTATGGATAAGGTTAGTGTGATTAGAGACTTTAGAATGACTAATTTAGCCCTAACCAATTAGCCCTTTCATAATACTCATAGAATAGGTTAGTAGGGGCTTTTGGACTTTTCCTAATAGGACAAAACCACCTTTATGGCCAGCCACAATAAGGATAGGGTTGAGCCTCCCATTTGTCATTATCCATCTATTTTTCTCTCTCTTGTTCTTTCCCAAATTCCTAGAGAGCAATCCCTAGCAATTTCTCCACCAAATTCTTCCATTTCACCACCAAATCTTCTTCTTTCCTTCTCCATTCTAGCCAAGGAGGAAGCTACCCAAGTTTGGGAGGATTCGGAGCTCGTTCGTGTCCTTTTGGAATCTCTACGTGTCGGTGTCGCTCCGGGAAGGTTTTTTTTCGATTCGATCTACCGGGAGGTATAAATCCCTTCTCCTTTTCATTTCCTCATGCATATAGGTCTATTTTGAACCCATAGGAATGACCCCCATGGTTGTATCTCCATTTGTGTCCATTTTGTGTCCATTTGGAGGTCATAGGAGTGTCCTTTGTGTTGTGGATGTGTTCATGTTACATATATAGATTTATATATATATATTGTAATGAGAGTGTATCTATATTTATATATGTAATAAATGGTTCATGATGATTATATAATCAAGTTTGTGAGTGTGGTTCCTCATATTATTATTGCTATTATTGTTGTGGATAATTAGGATATATATTGTGTATTCTTTTGGCTCAAACTATTTAAATCCGTCATGATTTTTATCCACGTTTTTAATTTCAGCCATAACTTAGAAATATCATAACTTCTAGCTCAAAGCTCGGTTTAATCTTCCATTTTTTTAAAAGAAGCGTATTGAAGTTAGCTTTCCAAAAACATGTATTAATAGGCCTAATTCTTTCTGTAACTTTCTGGAGAATTATTTGAGTGTCAGCTGTACGAAAGACAAACGCGTTCTCGGTGTTTTTGCGATTCCGGGAGTTTCCGGAAACGAAAACGCGATCCGTTTGAAGTTTCGGAAAGCTAACACATAGATCTATAACATATTTTAATCCTAGATTTTAATTCATGCTGAGATGGTACAGTATTGATTATTAGTAGGAGTTACTATTCGGCATATGCATTTTGTGCACCCTTGTGTGTAATATAATGTTCTATTTGATTTTAGCCCATGTTAATGTGTATACATTATGTAATTAAATAGAGAATGCAAACATGAGTAAATATTTAAATAAATGATGTATGATGTGTAAGTATCCTATCTAATGTAAGCATGTATAAGTATGGCTTGTAATGAATATGTAGGTTCCATAGTATGTAATGTATGGTACATATAGTAGTGCAAGAGAATAAATAAATGATGAATGAATGAAAGCATGAATGTAATATAATAATAGATGTAATGTATGAAATATACAAGTTAATGAGATGTAATGTTCTATGTTAACACAAATCCTATATTACCTCATGTACCCCCTTACACTATGTTGACACTATCACACTTGACACATTGTTCACTTACACTTTGACACTCTTTGATATGTATACACTATGTATACCCATTTAACCCTCGCTTGCCCCTTTGCCATGTTCACATACACACACATAGCCTCTTAAATAAGTATTTATGAATATAGTTAACTTAGCTATGTATGTATATTATATATATGTTAGCATATTGTGTTGTAATATATAAGTTTATATAACCATTTGAAATGCCATAATTATAGACCTAATGTTGAATACCAATATATACATGTGTATATATGTGTAGACATATATAGTTTAAAGTAATAGATTACCTAGTGTATATCCAATGTGAATTCTTGCCTATTTGAGTATTGAATAATTGCATGCTATATAGAGTTGGGTGTATGTTGGCTTGTATAGCCTTGTATTGATGTGTGCTTGCTAGGATAAGTCTTGGTTAGGCCTAGTAAGACTTGCTTGGTTAGGACATGACCTAGTTTGACCTAGTTTGACTAGTGCAGTTGACCAGAGTTGACCAAGGGTTGACTTTGGCCTAGTTTGACCTAGATTCATGTAGAATGCATTGTAGTGCTTTATATTACCCTTCTGGACATGTTGTGACTTGTGCTGTTCTAATTAGGAGTCCGACACCTCTCATCGGACAGTATCTTTACCTTGGACATTCAGATATCAGGCGAGTACATTCTCTGATCATTTCATATCCTGCTTAGAATTATTTCCTGCAGTAGATTACTTTACTTGTACTGTCACATTGGTCACACGGATTGGTACTATATGGATCTTTTTTTGAGATGTTATCCTTAGGAAGCATCGGGTACTCTATGTTCTGTGCGTTTCACTTTCATAGCGTATCATATGCTTCTTGGTTCTTTGATCACTTACGACATGTACCCTCATGATCGTAGAGTCTTACTGGAATCTTACACTGTTGGGTTACCCCTAGAATCCCTATTTTTATGGGACTTACACTGTTGGGTTACCCCCAGAATCCCCATTTTTATGGGACTTACACTGTTGGATTACCCCCAGAATCTCCATTTTTATGGGACTTACACTGTTTGGTTACCCCCAGAATCCCTATTTTTATGGGACTACTATGTATCACCTTCAGGGTCTACCACCCTTCGGAGGCTTATCACCTTCGGGGTCTATCACCTTCGGGGTCTGTTACATAGCATCATATAACATAACCTGGCTGGATCCTTGTGTATTGATCGGGGGTACGGGGGGAGTATTACATGTTCATATTGTACTCTGACTCACTAGTCACTGCTAGTTCCCTATGTATAGTAGATATTTCTATTACAGTTCTCTCTCTCTGTTTACATACTGCACTTCTTTCAGTACCTGTATCTTACTTTACTGCATGATTATATTTTCTAACCTGCTATGAACTGTTGAGATGTAATGTGCTCGCTCCTGTCCTGACTGGACCTGTTGATAAATTTTACAGATAGCCTGGAGGTTGCCTGCTAGCCTAGAGGAAATAGTAGAGGTTGCATAGGTAGCTAGGGTTTTTGCTTATAGTTTATTTTCAGTCATCTTGAGTTGTATTATGGTTTACTGCATTTGGGTTTTGAGATGTATTCTGAGTTTGTATCTTAGACATTTAGACTTCTATCTGTTGTATCTCTTTTCGATTTCATATTTTATCTATCTTCCTTTATGCTCTACCTTAGATGTGATTGAGTTTACATTCTGCTATGTCACCCCCATTCGGGGAGTATAAACTATTTAGTCTTATACTATTAGATGCATTGAGACCTAGGACAGCGTTCTACCGCCGACACTGCGGCGTAGGCTGGGCGTTGTTACGTTTTCATGCCCTAACTCTAGGGTGCGGGTCGTGACAAACTCAATGTTCGTCAACCGAACGACCCGAAGGTCCCGAACACCTTTCGAGGCATCATGCCACATCTGACAGTTCCGTCACCTACATGCCACAATTGTTCTCTTTGCAACGAAGCCAGCTTTTATGATTATCGTGCACGTAGGCACGCTTTGACACGATTGTGCTTATTTCTTCGAGTCGTGCATACGAAGCATGCCTCGATACCATAATTCCATGTTCTTAGCCTTAATGTACAATGTTCATGGCTCGTACGCTAGGGCGCTCGCCTTCAAAATCTTTCAATGTGCTAGCCTTTCTAACTCGTGCGCGAAGGCACAAAATGGCTCGTGCACGAAGGCACTCGCCGAATACAGTTATTCCATGTTCTTGCGGCTTGCGCACTGAGGCACTCGCCTTTGCGATATTCAATGTTCCATAGCGACTCGTGCATTTGATGCACGTTTCATTTCAATTATTCTAACTAGTGTTCGACACACACTATGATTTATCTACCTATCGGACCACGTCCGTGGCGTCGATAGGTTAACTTAGCATACAATGATACATTCTGACTTAGGCATGAAGGAGTAAAAAGAAGAGTCAGTTGTGTTTGAGTGGACTATAGTAACCCAATTGGCTTCATATTTGAGCTCCCTCTTTGTCATCGTTGGTCTTAGTTGTGTTTGAGTGGACTTTTTTTCCATGGAAAATATCTCCATCACAAATTTTCCACCAACTGTAGTATTTGATAGCTTATATTTTCTATGGAATTATTTTCTAAAAAATCTATCATTTCCATATTTTCATCTAAAATGGTAGAAAATAAAACTTGTCCAACCCATAGGAAAATATCTTTTTTTTTAATTTCTATAGAATTTTTTCCTACGAAAATAATTAAATGGAATTAATTTTTTTTCCACATATTTTCCACCTTGCAATCAAAGACACCCTTAGTGCTTTTTTTTACGAAGTTTCTTCTTCTATTGGAAAAATAGGAGTCCCGTCGCCCTCGACCGTCGAATCGAGCGATATATATAGTGTCCGGATCAAAATTTTCGTCCACGGAGCCCCGCGTGAGTCATGTCGCCCTCGACCGTCGGATCGAGTGGGCGCGTGCGCAGCCCCTTTGATCTAAGGATGTTGGGGGGGCACTTTGACAACTTTTAATCCCAGCACGCGTATATATATATATATATATATATATATATATATATATATATATATATATATATATATATATATATATATATATATATATATATAATGGCTGCTCTGCTAGGATTTTTTGTAGGCAATTTGGAGGGGCGGAGGCGGGCGATCTTGGGGCTGCTGTGCAATGGGATCCCGATGTGTCGGATCGGTCGACATGATCGACCGATCTCCAGGTAGGGAGGGGATCGGTAGCCAGAGAGGAGGCGGCGGCTGAAGGTGATTGGGGATGGCTAGGGTTTATGGACGATCTGCAGTCTATGCCGCCTGGGTCAACTTCTCATCGGGCAGGGAGGAGGCCGGACATGGGTAGGTGGACGACGGTTTGAAGGGTCGATGGGGGCGAGTCCCTGGGAGGGCATGACAGGGATCCGGGATGCTGATGAAGATGGATGGATCGACGGAGCGAGTGGAAAGGGGAGGTAGGGTTGCTCCTCAATCTGTGTGAAGTTCGAAGATGACGGTAGGCATGCACAAAGGGGTTCCTTCGGGACTAAAGGGCTCGCCAATAGTATTCCCAAATGTTGCGGCATGCAGCAAGGGGCCGACGAATTTATAGGTGGGGCAGATTCTGGTACGGAGGAGCAATTGCGTCTCACGTTTAGAAAGGCAACGTTTGAAGAGAAGGGCAAGACGCCATTGGAAGACATGGGAGACAGACTACATAGTAACTCGCGGGCAGAGCTTTGTCACCCTGCGACATATAATTCTAATGGCCATATGCAGTTTGTTAAGCCGACTAAGGTCGGGTCTAGGATACGTGCTACCTTTCCAGAGGAGGAATTGATGGAGACACGGGAGTATCGGAGCAACACAGTGGTGCTCTATATATTTTGAAATAGGCCTTTCTACTGCCAAATCCGAGTATATGCCTATCGGGTATGGCGGCCGAAGGGGAATATAGAATTTTTTCCAAGAAAAAATGGAGCATACTATGTACGATTTGGGATGCCGGAGGATATGGAGTGGATTTTGTAGGGCGGCCCATAGACATTTGACGGCCGGCTTATAATCATGAAGGAACGGATGGCACGGTCATAGTGTGAGCAGGAAGTACTTCATTCAGTACCAACATGGATCTGGTTCCCGGAACTCCCTATTATGTACTGGAGTATTTCGTTGATGATGAGACTGGCTAGCCTGGTGGGTAGACCCATCAAAGCAGATGATGCGACTACGATGAGATCAAGGCTAGGATATGCCAGAGTTTTTGTGGAGATAGAAGCAGGTAAGGAACTTCCTTTGTATGTCGACTATGAGATTCCATCTGGAGAGGTCTTTCAGCAGAAGATGGAATATGAATGGGTTCCATCCGTGTGCCAATTTTGTAAGTGCTTTGGACATCCGTCCAAAGTTTGCAAGAGCAAGGTGGATGTTGCAACGGAGACTGCAGCTGAAACAAGAGGTATGGATGGAGTGCTAATGCCTACGCATGTTGGCGACCCTGAGACTCATCGGGTAAAGAATTCGACAGAAAAGACTAGGGAGGTGGAGGTGGAGGTTGACAATGAGATTGAGACGGTTATGAGTAGTGGGTGTACACAACAGATTTTGGAAGGGCGGATAGACGCTAATATGTCACTTGTGGATTGCTCCCAAGAGACTCCTCCCGATAGCAGATCGCTTGTGTGTTTAATATCGGATCAGGGGGAACAATGCTTGGAGCGAACAATGGAGGGCATGGTGGGGTGACCACTAGACGGATGGTGGCGTATAGCATAAAAGGAGGGTAAAGGGGAGACCTGCAGAGTACATCTAATGACTAGTAGGAAGTGGCATGCTGGTGGAACTAGTGATGATATTTGCCAAGATCAGTCACATTTGGAGGATCAGGGAGTGGATGAGGAAGGCATACGACATATTGAGCAAAGTCTGTTTGTCATAGACAATCCGACGTGGGCTATATTGATACAGACATCGGAGGGAGGAACAACTTAGGAAAAATCGTTTCTTTTATGACTAAGTAATGTAATTAGGAAATATGGGCTAGTAATTATTACATTGAGGGTCTGCTTGGATTGAGGGTTAAGGGAGTTAAGTGAGGAGAAGTTAAGTGAGGGAGAAATAAAACCATTCTTGGTTTGAGGGTGAGGATTTAGGAGGAAGGGTTAAGTGAGGTTTTATTGAGGATTGATGAATTTTGTTTAAAAAGTCATAAATACCCCTTATTGTTATAACAAATATCATGATTTTTTTCCTCCATTTTTTTTTGTTTTCAACATATTGCTCGTAGCTTTCTAATTTGTGAAGATATTTTGACAAGTTTTAATTAAAATTTTAATCAAATTTAATTTTATGACATATGTAATAAGATTATTTTGGTAACTATCATATTTTTATTAATTCTTCTTTCACTCAAAACCTCCAATCCAAACAAGAGTTATTAAACACCCCTCACTTAATTCTCCCTCCAATCCCAATAAGGTTCTATGTATTGACTCTACTCCCCCTCACTTAACTCCCTCTCATTTAACCCCACTTAACTTTGCTCTTTTTTTTCCTCTGAATCCAAGCAGACCCTGAGGGGTGGGGAATTCCTATCCATTTCCAATAGGATGATATGTTTGTAATGACTTCTCTATTTATCAATACAATTACCTTCTTCATATATATATATATATATATATATATATATATATATATATATATATATATATATATATATATATATATATATATATATATATATATATATATTTTAGATACTCTCAGTTTTATAATAATTTGTTTGCTTGAGGGAAAATAAATGAAATTCATGGAATTGGAGAGAACCCTAACCTTTTTTTTTTTAAGTTTTGGTATTTTGTTGGGTGAAAAAATGTGGGATAAAATACATGATTGACAATTCCTATATCCGAGCCATATAAACAGACAGCTAACCTGAAATATTTATGAAAAATTCTCCAAACTTAGAAGGGAATTCAAAAAACATTTAGGACCCACTATTCTTTTATGATTTCACTTATCTACACCTACCAATCAAACACAAAAAAGGGTACCAAATTTGAGTGGCTCTTGCGGTTACCGAGAAGAGGTTAGATCGAGCCACTGTGACGTATTATTCTTTCAATTTATAATAATTGCAATGGACCAAAAAGACATATAATATAGCATGTACAAAGCCTCGTTCGCAGGACATCTCCTAAAAAAGTACAATAAAGGGTAAAACTAAACATGACATAATTTTGTATGAGTCCCTTTCTTATATTCTGTGACTTCTACGAACTAATTTAATTTCTTTCATTTACTTCAATTTTTATTTCTTAAACTATTCAGGTACTTGTTAAGCTGTATTTTCTAAACAATTTTAATTAAAACTTGTACTTTATATTAACCAAGATTATCAAGATATAGAACTTAAACAAGTGGCTCCTGAGTCGACCTCCTGCTTGTGAATATTTTAGAGAGCTAATCTCCTCTCAAAATTTAATTTATTTTTTTCCTTGGAGAGCCGAGCTCTAGTAGGAAAATTGAATTTGAGTAGGAGAGGACATAATTATACTTGGTTTGTGATAGAGCTTTTTGTAAAGTCACAACATAAACAAATTTTGACAACACATGAGAGATTGCCGTCAAAAGTTGTTATAAAATTTTAAATTTGGTAAAGCGATTTTTTTTCGTTTGATAACTTACCAAACAACCTTCAAACTCTTATTCAAGAAAAAAAGTAATTTTGTGGGCGATCTGGAAGGCCAGAGGCGAATGCATATTTCAACATAAAGCCCCAACAGTGAATCTTTTTCGCTCATATTCGAGCGGTGACAATGGCTTACTGGAAGAGATCCAGGAAAATCGAACCTCCAGTCTCACATCTGTTAGTGTTTTTGTCTTTGGTCTAGGAAAGATAGTCCCACATCGGCTACACCAAATGGTGAGTATCTCAATATAATGCATTACTTGTGTTGAGGTTTACACATGAGGTGTAGTGGGGCACAAGTGTGTGCCATGTGGGAGTATTTTCCTAGAAGGAAAAAGAATTAAATTCTAACAAAGAAGTAAGTTAATTTTTGTTGTGCAGACTCGGACTCGGACACGGACTCCAGGATGTCTCGTGCATGCACGGGAGTGTTCAGGGGGTAGGCGTGGACTGTCATACTTCTATGCTGATTGTGGGATGAACTAAAATATCAAACTCTATTTTTGAGTATTGATATTTTAGTCCCACATCGGATATGAGAAGAGGTGAAGTCTCACTCCACTCTATAAATAGAGCCCCTTGGCCTCCTTTGAAAGATGCACCAAGAAGAAAGTTAAAGGAAGTCCGTAAAGTCCAGGAAGCCCGTTCAAGTCTCAAATATTGACTTACGAGCGTTCCAGAAGTTCTTCGTGAACTTGCTGGTTCCTGGAAGCAGATCGTGGTGGGGCGAATCTTGCTTTGAGCAACGGTGATCTTAATCACCCCAGCAAGAACCTTTACTCTTTTTCTTTCTTCTTTCTTCTCCTTCATCTGAGTTGTAACTCAGTTCTGTCCGTCTGCAACTGCGATTGCAAGAAAGAACATGAGATTTATTTTTTGAACTCAGTTCTGTCCGTCAGCAACTGCGATTGCGAGAAAGAACGTGAGATTTATTTTTCTGATTATTGTTGCTTTTGTAATCAGATTCATATTATTGTGTTCCTCTTGGATCTCGAGGATTATCAGAAGGTGGACGTTTGTTGAACCTCTGATCTCGACATAGAGTCTACCATCTTTGGTCAAGCCCCGAGACTAACAATCTCAAAGCAAGAACCTTGTAGATGGAGAACTCTCGTGCTTCTCTCATCGATACCAGCTTTAACAAGTTGGAGAAATTCGACGGAGAACATTTCCAATTCTGGAAGAGAAAGGTCACCCTTAATCTTCAACTCGTGGACGTAGACCATGTGTTGATTGAGGATGAACCGACGATTACAGAAGGAGGAACTGCCGATGCTATTGCTGCTGCACTCGTCAAGCAGAGCAAATGGAAGAGAGAAAACAACATCTGTAAGCTATATGAAGATGATGAGAACAGGTTCAAAATCTTCATCATCGAGAAGTACCACAAGTGGCTCTTCGAAGACGAGATGACGATGCTACCTCAAGTAAAGGAATTCCTGAAGTTGCGCCAGAAGTTAGATGACGAGAAGATGCCCCTCGTCGACAAGTTTTTCGTTGTAGGGATAGTCTCAAAACTTTCTGCTGGTTGGAGCAACTTCTATGCTAGAATGCATCGGAAGAAGCTGGACATTAGCTTGGAAAATCTTCTACAAGAGATCCACGTTGAGGACAAAATGCGATCTCAACAGAAGATGGACTCTCTGTCCAACCAACTGGCTAAGGCCAACTTGGTGCAGACAAGAGAGTTCAAGGGGAAGCAGGTGGCTTCTCATCACAAAGGACTCCACTAATCTGAAAGTGAAGGGTCCTTCGTTCAAGCAACAGAAGTCCAAGTCCCACGTGACTTGCTTCAATTGTGGCAAGAAGGGCCACTATAAGAGTGAATGCAAATCCAAGCCCAAACCAAAATAGCAGGTATAACTAAACTTGGTTATTTTGATTACTTAACTTGGTTGCTATTGTTGCACAGGTTGAGTTATCTAGCGTGGTAGCTGACTAGTGGTCTGACACTAGTGCATTTGAACACGTGTTCTCTCAAAGGAGCTGTTCACCAAGGACGAGCCGTGTTATTACGAAGGTCTCGATGGTGAACATATATCTAGCAGAAGTTCTGAAGATCGAGTCAGTGGTTATTAACCACCGACAAGGACACTGGAATGCGTATTGCACGTACCAGAGATTTTTCGGAGATCTGATCTCAGAAAATCTGTTATATGATACAGACTTGAAAGATGGACATTCGTACTAGCCAGATGGTAATTTTTTGGCGAGGAACATGCTTCGAAAAGATGTTCGGTGCTGAAGGAATGTTCAAACTTCTGCTGATGGCGATGAAGTTACTTCATTGAATGGACTAAGAGTTGTTCTATGATAGAAGCAGACTCAAGCTGTCCTACCGGGACCTTATCTTCGGAATGTGGGGGTAAGGAGGTGGAGGAGTTTAAGGTCTGTACAGATACAAGACTGTTGGAAAGCTGCTCAGACGATTGAACTAAAGTACTGGTCATCTGGAGTTAGTACACTCAGATATCTGTAACTTTTATCAATTCTCCACAGAGGTCGGCTGGAAGTGCTCGTTCGTATGACTTCTCAAGTAGAAGGATGCAACATTCGAGTAGTTCAGAGACTTCAGGGCTGAAGCTGAACGTTAAATCGATCTACAACTCAAGAGGCTAAGAAGTGATCGAGGCGGAGAGTATCGGTCTCATAAATTCACATTGTTCTGCAAAGAACATGGAATCATAAACGAGACTACTGCTCCGTATTCTCCTCAATCTAACGGAGTAGCGGAGAAAAAGAACAGAACGTTGACAAAAATGATGAACTCAATGCTGCTAACTGCGGGTCTTCCTAAATGCTACTGGAGAGGAGCTGCATTGACGACCACTTTTATTCTAAATAGAGTGCCATATGCAACTTCGGACGTAACTCCTCATGAACTCTGGTTCAAAGTCAGACCTAACTTGAATGTCATTCGAGTGTGAGGGTGTCTGGCCTATGTAAAGCTCCCAGATCTGAAGATTCAGAAGCTGGGGACAATGACTACGAAGACGATATTCTTGGGGTATGCCGAGAAGAGTGACGCTCGGAAATTTCTTGATATTGAGTCAAATCATATCATCGAATCTTGTAATGCTGAATATTTTGAAGACAAGTTTTTAAGGCACAAGAACATTGTTCTAACGGACATTCCGAAGAATGATGAAGGTGCAAAGGAGACTGAGATCTTCAATGAGCCAGTTGTCCAAGATGAAGTTGTTGCTGAGGAGACAACGATTAAACCAGAACTCGCTGAGCCGTCGTCGAAGCGAGCGAGGAGGCCGAAGAACTTCGGAGATGACTTCATCACCTATCATGTGGAAGCAGATTCGCTTACATATGATGAGGCGATGAAGACCAGAGATGCTATTTTCTGGAAGGAGGCGACAGACAATGAAATTGAATCAATCACCTCCAATAACACTTGGGTGTTGGTTGATCTACCTGAAGAAGCAAAATCTATCGAATGCAAATGGATCTTCAAGTAGAAGATGAAAGCTGATGGAACCATTGACAAGTTCAAGGCCAGGCTAGTGGCAAAGGAGTTTTCTCAGAAGCAGGGGATCGACTACTTTGACACGTATGCTCCAGTAGCCCGGATGACCACCATCAGAATGTTGATTGCTCTCGCAGCGATACATAATATGGTGATACATCAGATGGATGTGAAAACAGCATTCCTGAATGGCGAGCTGACCGAAGAGATCTACATGCAACAACCAGAAGGGTTTGTCGTCAAAGGTCTTGAAGACAAAGTCTGCAAGTTGGTGAAATCTCTGTACGGTTTAAAGCAAGCTCCCAAAATGTGGCATGAGAAGTTTGGCAAAGTCATAAGGTCAAATGGCTACAGGGTCAGTGAAACAGACAAGTGTGTCTATACGAAGTTTGCTGACGGAAGAGGAGTCATCGTTTGTCTATACGTGGACGACATGCTAATCCTAGGTACGGATATAAGCTGTGTCACGGAGACAAATAAGTTCCTCTCGACGAAGTTCAATATGAAGGACTTGGGGGATGCTGATATTATCTTGGGACTCAAGATCATCCGGACAGACACTGGACTAGCGCTGTCACAGTCTTATTATGTTGAGAAGATGATCATTCATTACGGGTATCAGGATTTTCCAGGGATCGATACGCCATACAAGTATGATCTAAAACTGAAGCCTAATTCAAGAAAAAGTGTCAGGCAGCTGGAGTATACAAGCGTAATCGAGAGTTTGATGTATGATACTACTGCCACAAGGCCTGACATAGCTTTCGCTGTGGAAATGCTGAGTCGTTTCACGAGCAACTCAGGCATTGAGCACTGGAAAGCTGTGAAACGGGTTATGAGATATCTCAAGAAGACTCAGACATATGCACTGCACTACAGCTGAGATCCGCCGGTAGTGGAAGGCTTCAGAGATGCCAGCTGGTGCTCAGAAGTGGAGAGCGAGAGGTCCACAGGTGGATACATTTTCACAATGGGTGGAGCTGCTATATCATGGAAATCGAAGAAGCAGACTATGCTCTCGCGGTCATCCATAGAATCTGAGTTCTTTGCACTTGATACCGCAGAGGAGGAAGCAGAATGGCTTCGGGAGCTCATGTTTGATTTTCCAGTGGTTGGGGCACAAATACCGGGGATACCGATATACTGCGACAACCAGGCGACTGCGGCGGTGGCATCAAATGACATCTTCAACGAAAAGAAGAGGACTGTGCGGTTAAAGCACAGGGCAGTACACGATCTCATCAAGAGGGGTGTTATTGCAGTGATTGATGTTCGGAGTCAGGAGAACCTGGCGGATCCGTTCACCAAGGGCCTCAAGCGCCAGCTGGTCGATGACACAGCTTGTAAAATAGGCTTGAAGGCATTCTAATACTGTGTTATTACATTCCTACCATAAAGTTTTATGCTATTAATTCAAAGAAAAATCTACTAGGCATCTAGCTTTTGGTTCAAGGGAGGACTATTAACCGGAAGAATATCAGGAACGGTGGGTACTTGTCCTTTGTGACATGGAGAGGTTACGGACCTACAACTACTGTTGTTTTTTGCAGAAAATGGATCCTGTGGGAAGGTTGGCTTAAATGCCTTAATGAGTTCTCAGGCAGAGTGAATGCCTGGAGTGCTTTACAGGAAGCACGTAGCACAGCACTACAAGGAGTGTAACTCCATGCTATAGTGGGGTGACTCCACCATGAGGTTCCCGGTTAGGGGTAATGCCTCGGCTTTGTGAGCCAAGTCATAGCGGAGTAGCACCGCAAATAGGCAGGTAACCTAATGTTGTATGATAATCGTAATAAAGAGAGGTAGACAGCACTACAAAGAGGACGATGTCCTCATGTTACAGTGGCATGACACCACGAAGAGGTGCCAAGTAGGGTAAAGCCTCGACTTTGTGAGCCATGTCATAGCGGCGTAACACCGCACGGAAGCGCAAGGCTTCATGCTGGGTAGTTTGGCACTACAAAGAGGCTTGTGACCTCATGCTACAGTAGTATGACACTACGATGAGGTACCCAGGTGGGGTAAAGCCTCGGCTTTAAGCCATGTCATAGCGGTGTAGCACCGCAAAGAAGCGCAATGCTTCATGCCATGACTCTTTATAAAGAACTCATCTATAGTGTATGGACAAAGATATCAGGCCGTCTCTTGAGGGTAAACTTGTAGACGCCCAAAAATTATACACTGAAACCAGGCTGGCACAAGGCCTATAATGTGCAGCCAGAAGCACAGTTGATGTCATTATGTGAGTAGGAAGAATTGCAGTTATGGTGCAGAATTCAAGGCTTAGTCCATTCTTGTATCATGCTGTTATTTAACCTATGTGGGAAGATTCAAGTCGTAGCGACATCTCTCCTAATGCATGATGGACAGTCACTGTGGGAAACGCTCAACCCATATATTGAGATATGTGGAAGATTGTTGGTGTTTTTGCCTTTGGACTAGGAAAGATAGTCCCACATCGGCTACACCAAATGGTGAGTATTTCAATATAATGCATTGCTTGTGTTGAGGTTTGTACATGAGGTGTAGTGGGGCACAAGTGTGTGCCATGTGGGAGTATTTTCCTAGAAGGAAAAAGAATTAAATTCCAACAAAGAAGTAAGTTAATTTTTGTTGTGCGGACTCGGACTCGGACACGGACTCCAGGATGTCTCGTGCATGCACGGGAGTGTTCGGGGGTAGGCGTGGACTGTCACACTTCTATGCTGATTGTGGGATGATCTAAAATATCAAACACTATTTTTTAGTATTGGTATTTTAGTCCCACATCGGATAGGAGAAGAGGTGAAGTCTCACTCCACTCTATAAATAGAGCCCCTTGGCCTCCTTTGAAAGATGCACCAAGAAGAAAGTTAAAGGGAGTCCGTAAAGTCCAGAAAGCCCGTTCAAGTCTCAAATATTGACTTACGAGCGTTCCAGAAGTTCTTCGTGAACTTGCTGGTTCCTGGAAGCAGATCGTGGTGGGGCGAATCTTGCTTTGAGTAACGGTGATCTTAATCATCCCAGCAAGAACCTTTACTCTTCTTCTTTCTTCTTTCTTCTCCTTCATCTGAGTTGTAACTCAGTTCTGTCCGTCTGCAACTGCGATTGCAAGGAAGAATGTGAGATTTATTTTCTGAACTCAGTTCTGTTCGTCAGCAACTGCGATTGCGAGAAAGAACATAAGATTTATTTTTTTGATTATTGTTGCTTTTGTAATCAGATTCATATTATAGTGTTCCTTTTGGATCTAGAGGATTATTAGAAGGTGGATGTTTGTTGAACCTCTGATCTCGACATAGAGTCTACCATCTTTGGTCAACCCCCGAGACTAACAACATCAACTATGCGACGTCCGCCTACGCTGGCTTACATTAAGATTAATGTGGACGGTGCAACCACCTCATCATCCATTGCGGCATTGGCCATAGCAAGAGACTCCAAAGGCAGGTTCTTGGAGGCTACAACCAGTTTCATCCAAGAATTATACGGTCCAGATCTCAGTTTCCAGGCGGAAGTGCTTGCTATAAAGATTGGGATTCAACTTGCTCAGCATCTCAATGCAAATAGGGCTACCATCGAAGGAGACTCCTTGACAGTTATCAGGATTTCAAAGGAGATTTATCACTTGTCCTATGGAAGTTATCGGACACAATCCTCTCTACCATTAGAGATATCCCTGCAGCACTTGAGCTGCAGTTCATGTTCGTGAGAAGGTCAGGGAATCGAGCAGCACATTCCTTGGCTGGACATGCTCTTCATCTTAGATCTAGTTCTAATTTTCTTTCCCCTCCTGATTGTATTGGCCGTATTTTGGCTGAAGACTGCTCTCTTGTTTCTTCTATTGAGTCCTTCCAATTAGGGGTGTACATCGGTCGGTGGTTGATCTATTTGGTCCCAACCGAAGTCGAACCGAAGTTATTCGGTTCGAAAATAAATAAAATTGAACCAAACCAACCAAATGGTCGGTTCGGTTTTGAAACCGACCGACTTGGTTCGGTTTGGATCGGTTCGACTTGGTCGATTTTGATCACATAAAAAAATGGACTGTATGCTTTTTTTTGTGAAACCTCAGTCAACTTGCACTTTGCAACAGTTAATACAATTCAGCAGCTTCAATTCAACTTGTGCGTTGCAGGTGGAAAAAATGCCAATTGTACATAATAATAAAAAATCATATACATTCAACCAAAAGTCCCTTTCATGTGCACATGAGCAATTAAAAAAGAATAGGAGCCACCAGCACTCCTCTTTAAGACTAGAGAGAGAGAGAGAGAGAGACTGAGAGAGAGAGAGAGAGAGGGAGCACTTTCAACTTCAATTTGATAAATGGCTGTGATGTGAATAAATGAACCAAACCGATATAATACAACCCAATGAACCCATATCCAACCAGCCAACCCTAATTATTTAACAAGGATTTGGTTCGATTCGGTTTATACGGTTTTTGGCATAACCAAACCATGAACAGAACCGGTCGGTTTTGAAAAAATTGAAGCCGAACCAAACCAACCGAACCATCGGTTCGATTTAAAACCAATCAGTTCGGTTTGGCTTGGTTCGATTTGGTCGGTTTGACTTAATTGTGCACAGTTCTACTTCCAATAGTCAATAAAATCACCATTCTCAAAACAAAACAAAACAAAACAAATTCATGAAAAAAGTTAATAAATACAAACAACCTCTAATAAGCAATCTAAAATCCAATCTTAGACTTAGTTTGAGATTGGCGGCTGCTTTTCAACAACCCAAAAAAGATTTTTTTGACAACAAATAGAATATTGTCGACTTATTTTTTAATAAATTGTTATTACTCTTGGACCGTTTTTCAATTAAATAAGATTTTTTTTTACTTTCATCCCACTTTTTAATATGTATTTGTACTTACATATACTTTTAATTTTATTAGACTTACATTCCACTTTTTGTCACGAAAAACATTCATTTTGTCACGAAAACTATTTGCTTGTCACAATTTTTTTTTCCGAAGTATAATGTATGCCTAATAAAATTAAAAAAATAGGATGTAAGTACAAATTCTTGGGATGAAATAAAATTAAAAAGTCAGATTTTTCCATCTAAAGTAATATAAATTAACGTTATTGTGTGTAGGGGGAGAAGATTCAAAAATTTCAAATGGGGGGTGCCCCTCCAAACTGAGTTGGCGGCTCCTGCCAGCCCTCCAACTCAGTTGGCGGGTTGGAGAGCCAGCTGCCTCTCCAATTGACTTGGCGGGTTGGGTACTGCGGTTTCCTCAAACCGACAACCACAGTCCCCTGTTTCCCTTCTTCGTTTTCACCCCCTCCATTTCTACCCCCTATTTTGTATTTCTACCCCCCCCACCCCAAACTCTTCTTACCACATCCTCTCCCCCTCTCTTTCACAGAAGTCCCCCCCCCTTCATACTCCTATTTCCTCTCCCTCCATCCCACCTCAAGTTGTAGCAAAAACGACAAGTTGCCCCCGGTAAGAAAAATTTCTGAAATTATTTTACACTAGTAAAAAATTTTATGTTCCTATATTTATAGTAAGAAAATTATTATAGATTTTCATGTTATAATCATATTTATTATTATTATTTTGGCATATGGATGACGAAAATGACGATCTTATTCCCGGTGGACCTACTACTGAAATGATTAAGAATCAACAAAAAAATCACATATCTTCTAAGATATTTAGTGGAGAGGTATATTTGAAATAAATTTGTATATTTCGTTAATATATGAAATTTACTTAGTTAAAAATAGTTTATTTAGTTAAATGTCCAATTTATTTATTGCTAATTTAGAAATTTTTGATATCTAATTTAGTTACACTATCTATAGTTATTCGATCATGACCTTGAATTACGAACTCGGGAGCATGGAAACTGGCGGAGACAGAGAAGATATCGAACATGGGAGTTAAATCTCGCCCAAAAGGCTTTGGTGTAGTCTTTTGGATTTCAATACTTAAATGAAATTAAGTTTCTCATCCATGATGTTCACCTTATTGTAAGTCTTGTTGAGTGCTGGTGGCCAGATCGCAACACTTTTCAACTTCCAGTAGGCGAGATGACGATCACCTTATGTGATGTGGCGAACATATTAGGGTTGCCTATTACAGGTGATGCCGTATATTTCGATCATCACTCTACTGTACCTGATCTGATCAGGAGGTATCTCGGTGTTACGCCTCCATTGGATATAGGAGGTAGCAGTTTTGTCAGATTAACATGGCTTCGTGGAAACTTCATGGATGTAGATCGCACCATCGACGATGTGAGCCCTTAGCCCAATTTTCCTATTTATTTATTTTTAATTTCTTCTCTAATATTTTTCTTTTGGTAATGTATGTAAAAGTGCAGGATAAATATGTAATTAGGAAGTGAAAGGTGGATATTGGGTTGTGCAAATAGAAATTTCTTAGGGGTTTTTGTGCAAAAACCCAATTCAAATTTAAAAGCTCAGCCGACTCTTTCCTCTGCTCGAATACAGAGAGGTTCGATAGGATCAAACCAAACAACTTCAGGATCGACTCTTATCTTCTCATCCCTACGAACCTATCCATTCCCTTCGATTCCCTGTTATCTATAAATATGCAGATGGAGTCAGCCGACTCTTTCCTTCACCTCCAAACCCTAAAATCCTTGCGCTCCTGTGCTCGAGTAGGTGATCATCAGGTCGAGTATCCTCACAGGTAAATCCTCAATCTCACAAATGTTAATTTCCTAGCCATAGATAATCTTGGTCACAATCTCAATAGACTAGTAGACGTTTGAGTTAATGCCTAGGAAAGCAATGTATCAACGAATAAAGGTTTTGATTCGACTCAGTAATTGTTATTAAGCCCCTATCAAACCCACAAACCTATGAACAGATGAATGGGTGTTATTGAGACCATAGGTACCTATATAGCAGATTTCGAATCAGGAAAGGAAGTGTACAATATGGCGTGCATTGGCTCCATTAGTCATTATTCATCCATCCTGCATCAAGAATATGTTAGTCAGTGAAGGGATCAGTAGCAGGCAGTATCCAAGCCAAGCCTGGACCCCATCTTCTCGTGGATATAGGCTAGGGGTAGCAGGACCAAGTGTAGATACCTGGATTTAGGAATTAACCCATGGTTGTATTCAGGACAGTTCTGAACTGTGCCTATAGATACTGCTACAACATGAACCACCTTGTGAACATTGATCCATATGATTTTGTATCTTGGTGACTCTAATATATCCAATGGACACTACCTAGAAAGCCCTGTGTGTATCAATGGATACCAACATGTGGGTTGGCTGAGTATTCGAAGTGCTTGACAGGTAACCTTGCCTTAGGTATCAACTGATAGGTGTGAAACCCCTTATTGATGTCCATTCTCTTTATGTTCATACTAAACTTGATTACCGATCAGTCACCCTATTTAACATTTAGCCATTACATGTTCAGAGAGTATCAACCCACATTGATAGGTTCAGCCATTAGGACATTAGCAACCTTTTCCTTTTCGAAGTTCAGTCCATTATTTTCAGTCCACAAAATGTGTACCAGTCTTTAATGTAGGGATCAACTCCCTTACTTATTTAATATTCAGAACAACATATACAACTGTGCAGTCCATGGGTGTCTTCACATTTCAGTCCAATACCTCTTTGAGTTCAGTCCTTAATGTGAAACCCAATGGTTCAGTCTTGCCTGTACCTGATGCTTATTCAGTCCATTGCATCTGCATTTCAGTCCCATCTTAGTATTCAGCCCCATCATTATTTATGTATTCAGTCCCATATTTTGAGCATCAGCCCACTTCTTGAACTCAGTCAATGGTTCAAAGATGAGGTGGGGGGGGAACTTGTTCTTAAGATCAGTCTCCTACTGGTTGATATCAGTTGTTCTAAATATATTGTTCAGTCCATTTATCTTAATGTCCAGATCCTCTTTTTGCTCAGTCCTTCATAATGCTTTATGTTCAGTAGAGTCCCCATCTTCAGAGTATTCTGTACCTGTTGGGAGAGGTAATTTGGATTGCTTGGTAGCCATTGGATGCTCGGTTGTAAGCCAGTGCTACATTTTGATTGCTCTATAGGGTCAATCCCTATTGATAGGGAACTGTACCAGGTTCCATATTTGAAGGATAGGCTATTTGACCTATGTGTCTAACAGGAGAGGTGGTACCCAGGAGACTTAGGTAGACTATTTTAGTTCAACCCTTGCACCTGTACACAGTGCAATCCCTGTATAAACTTATGTCAGTCCAAATATTCCTATTGTTCATCATTCCAGTTCTTTTTCCAATTTGCTCTTGGGATATCCCTTTATTTGTATCATTTAATGCAGTTCTACCAAATAGTTCAGTTGAGAGGTCAGTCCCCAACTTACCCTTGTTGCAGGCATTGACTGACACACTTGTATCAGTCATGTAAATGTCAGTTTTGTATACCTATATGGTTCAGCCTTTCATTCATATGCCATGCCAGCACCTATATCTTGTTTTAGTCCAATTGAACATGGTATCAATTTTCTGGGAGCAACCCAATACTTTATTGGGTTTTGTTTCCCCTTATGTAGTTTCAGTCAACTGTTTAGTAGCCCTGTTTTTAATATCGTATGTGACAACCCCAAGGGGAAAATGTTTCCTGTATGGACAGCAGGACAGTCAGTTTTAGGAACATATAGCTGATTGGTCCATGGGTTAGAATCCTAGTAGAACTAGGGACTGCAGTCTAAGTGAAGGGTCAGGAATAGTATATGAACTATGTGGATACTTCAGGAATGAGGAACCAGCATAGAGCATATACCAATCTAAGTAATACCTGTACAAGCATGATTTTGACTGTAGGACAATAGCTTCATAGGGCTATGATTCACCCTAGAGGCCAACATTAATACTTGAATTCAAACAAAGGCAGTATTCATAGTAGCTAGTAAGCAAAACAGAATTGATAAAGTACAAATAGCAAATAGCAATCTTACCTACTGTGAACAGTAAGAGTTGAGATACCAAGTAGGAAATAGTGGTAACCCATAGGCAACCAATTCACGGTAAGGGTCTAAATCAATATGATATCAAAGAGAGAATCCATTAGAAAGTCTAAGTAATCTATTGGTTAGTTTCATTTGTACTCTAAATTGTATTTTGATCCTATTAATTCATAAAACAGGTTTATCGGGTTTTGACTCGGCACTTGAACCGTAACTGCAGCACAGGACCACAGGCAAGTATACC
Organism: Iris pallida; assembly: GCA_029216955.1. Classification (NCBI taxonomy): domain Eukaryota; kingdom Viridiplantae; phylum Streptophyta; class Magnoliopsida; order Asparagales; family Iridaceae; genus Iris; species Iris pallida. The sequence goes on along the minus strand of JANAVB010040294.1, from coordinate 9,668 downwards.
TTGCCTTTCTACACAGCTTTATTTATATGTACTGTCTTTTTATTGTTATCCAGTTTTCTCATATTATTTACATGTATCTTTCATATCCTGCTTGTATAGTTGTATCATTGCTATGTAGACCGTGTTCACAGTTAGCTTTGTGTCTTATTGGATGTATCCATTTGAATCTTAATTGAGTCGTATCGTGGGTCGAGAAGTCATGAACTGAACTGTTTTACCTCCTTGTCTTGAAATCTTGAAGCTAACCTGCGAGTCCACAATAGGGACGAGGGTTAGTAGTTATCCGTGTCTTAAGCTGACCTGCGAGTCCACACTAGGGACGAGGGTTAGTAGTTTTTGGTCCACACCTGCGAGTCCACACTAGGGACGAGGGTGATGCTAACCTGCGAGTCCACACTAGGGATGAGGGTTAGTAGTACATGGTTCACACCTGCGAGTCCACACTAGGAGCGAGGGTGATGCTAGCCCGCGAGTCCACACTAGGGCGAGGGCTAGTAGTTTGATCAAACCTGCGAGTCCACACTAGGGACGAGGGTTTGAGTATTCGATTTGGCTATCCGTTGACATCGTGATATCGTGTCCTCGTTCAGCAGTTCATTTATGTGTAGACAGTGTACAGATTCATGTTTATTCATTGGTCACTTTTACTTGTTTATTCTGTATTTTTCTCCATGCATAATAAACTGTTAGAAAGGCTCATTTTTATGTATTTTGCTAGTCCTCTGAGGACCTGATGATCTCTTCAGGTTTAGCCGAGTTTGAGTCAGGAGCAGTTGAGCAGGTTGAGTCAGCACCAGACCGCGGAGCTTTGCAGTTGAGGTTACCTTGATTAGCAGGTTATATTCAGTTAGTGTATTTCATGTATTTATTTCTTCTTTCGTCTATTAGTAGTGGATTTGTGTCCACCGGACGTGACATTGAATCTTGGATATATTCAGTTATATTATTCAGTTTTCTTTGGTATTTCATTGATCTTAGTTGATTCGATTATTCTGTGGATGAGATATAGTTTACCATGTGATTCTAGATTACCGTGACTTGTATATAGACAGCGTACTACCGCCGACACTGCGGCGCAGGCTGGGCTTGGACACGCTTCGTATCCGAAAAGCGGGTGCGGGTCGTAACAGACGAGGAGCAGGTTGACGTAGATGATACACGGGTATGTATCTTAATTTAGATCCATTTATGAAGGGTTAATTTTTAGATTACTAATATGTCTATTTTCAGATTATTCGATTTACTAGAGCGATTTGCTCGGTTTGTGTGGTGCACTTCTATTTCCTGACGCATCGGGAGGTACGGTCAATGTGAGACTTCTACTATTCTTAGATGATTTGACCAAACCCACTGGTCATGCATGGGGAGCTGCTACTTTAGCATATCTCTACGTAATGTTGACCAAATTTGTGCCTGGAACTAATCTCAAGAGTATTTGCGGATGTATTTCACTAATTCAAGTAAATCTCTAAGCGACTTTAGCATATCTTTATTTTAGTACATCTTCTAGGTTTGCAAGTATGCTTTGAATCCATGATGTCACTTCTAAGTTTTATTGCAATATTCAATGTTTAATCACTCTCTTGGCTGACTAGTACATCTTCTTCGATTGTGTCCTATTGCACCACAATTACTGCAACGTAGTTATCTTGTCGATGGTTCCTAGGGCTTGACGTGATTCTTCTTTGGTCAGCCAGCTTTACGTCGTATGGCTGGTACTCTAATTTCTCCTCTTACCAAAGGAGCTTAAATCTGGTAGGGAACTGGAATTGGTTCCATCTTTGCTATGTATACAGTTCTTAAGTTCGAGGTAGAAAATAGTGCATGATAATAACTTTGAATATTAAAATTACAATATCTACACACAAAACATACATGTATACATGGTATATAAGTATGGTACCATTCCCACATGTACAAGGTCTATCGTCTAATCGTACAATGTATGTTCTATTTGTTGCATGATCTATTATTTTATATGTGTAACTATCAATACCTAATATTTCTAGATGATTCTTTTCTCTGATAATGCGAGTCATAGTTTTTAACATCTTCGGACAGAAATCTGTGTCTATATTCTTAGCATTGTTTCTATTCTTGTCATGAAGTGTTATAATTTTGGCTCTAATACCGTCGAGAATTGTTGTTATTGGTTTATGGCGTAATTTCTTAATCCAATTATTAAAACATTCAGTAAGATTAGAAGTGTTAATATCTAATCGGGGACAAGGAGTGTACGCTGTTATCCAATGTACAAAACGACGATTTTCATCGTTCACATCAATAAGCCAATTATACAATGTTATATTTTCGGCTTTAATTATTTCAAACAAGTGTTCTGCTCCCGTTTGATTGTACGATTTAGTAAGCGAGTCTAACAAGTTTTGAAATATTTTTTCTTTTGCAACCTGTTTCATGTTTTGTTTGAAATGTTGAATATAAAAAAATGAGGTAATTCTGGAAAAATATTTCGCATAGCATTTATTAACCCTTTTTGTTTATCCGAAATAATTAAAATTCTATTCCAATCAATAAGAGAACTTTCAAATTATATTCTTAATGAGTTTAAAAACCATGACCAAGAATCACTATCTTTACCTTCAGCAACAACATATGCAATAGAATATAATTGATAGTTAGGATCATGAGCATAAGCAATAAATAAGATACCTTAATATTTAGATGAAAGAAATGTAGCATCAGTACTAATAACCGGTAAACAACCACTTAAAAAATTATTAATGCACGCCTTGAAACAAATATAAATTCTTTGAAAGCTGTTATCTTGGCAGTTTTAAGAAAATATCTACTACCTGGATTTGTCTCCATAATTCTAAAAGCATACTCCTCAAGACTAGCATAAGCCTCAACATAACTTCCATTTATTTCAGCTAATGACATCTCTCGGGCTCTCCATGCTTTGGAATAAGTAATATGTATACGATGTTCTCTCTATATATATATCTTTAGCTATTTGTGATGCACTATACGATTGATTATCCCTAATTATACCAACTATCCTGCTCTTAACCCATACAACGGTAGCTAGTCGATGGCGCCCGGTCGTTAGTGCACTAAAACAAGAATGATGACTTTCTAATGTAATTATTTTAACTATTTTGCAAGTTCCAATGGACTTGACATATACTCTCCAATTATAGTTCGGTTGATCACAAGAATATATAATTCCACAAGCATTGTTCATAGCATTAGCTGAACAACTGAAATTATGTTCACTTGCAACATTACTTATAAAACTTCTAAATTAAGAATGAGAAGAAAATCTTTGACCAATAAATAATTTACGAGTTGTAGCATTATCCATATTATCATCTAACTCATATTCTATATTTTAATTAAATCATCACTATTTCCGTCATTATCATCATCATCGTCGTCAGATTCGTCTGATGAACGATTTTCTTCAAAAGATGGAACAATTTGTTGGGAAGAACTAGCACCAGCAAAATAATTCATGGGTTGATTATTTCTGTTATCAAATGTCGTGGATATTTGAAGAACAAAAATATTTTATATATCGTGATTGTGAATTAATCTCAAGAACAAAATTCCATGCTTCATCGCCATCTACTAAAAAAACATCTAGCATTAGAAACATATTTTATAATAAATTCGTACCGAATAGAACAACGTTCAATAATTAGATTACGTAAATTTTCAAAACTACTATTAAGATAAGTTGAATTTTTTTTGGTTTCCCCTCCTTCATAATCTAACTCATTTATGTTACCTCCGTGCGAGCACACTATTCTTACGCTACGATCCATGAAGACTTGTAGAAAGAAGATTGTAGGAGAGAAGCTTGTAGAAGTCTTATAGAGAAAAGCTTGTAGGAGCCTTGCAGGAGATAAGAAGAAGAATGCATGAGCCTTTGATGAAAGATTGCATGAGAGATGAAAGAAGAGTGAAGAGAATTGGTTTGCTTATGCAGGGGAGAGGCAAGTGAACGTTGGGAGGCAACGACATAGTACTCTCCAACTGAGTTGGCAGGCTAGTGGACATTTGGGGGTGGGACCCACTCCAAGCTGCCAACTCAGTTGGAGAGTTGGAGCTCACCCTAGCCCGCCAACTGAGTTGGAGGGCTCATCACTTCTGTGACATAGCCCTCCAACTGAGTTGGCGGCCTGTCCCTATATCCAGAACTTCCCAAACCCATCCCCCATGACGCAATTTCGTTTAAACTTATTACTTTATATGAAAAAAGTGGTTAAAAAGTGGAATGTAAGTACAAATTATTGGGATGAAAGTAAAAAAAAAATCCCATTAAATAGGAGGAGGAAAAAAATTTAGCACATGCCAAGTAAGTCCTCTTGATATTAAGCGGCCCATATTCTGTTTGTGATCCAGCCCACAATCTCAGCATAAACCCTTATGTCTTTTTTACTCATAAAAAATTCTCTCTTCTTCCCTCCTCCGAGTCCGCTTCCCCACTTACCAAAACCCTAACCCGCTGTAAGAAATTTAGGGTTTCCTTCTCGAATTAATTAGTGTTTTCTATACAAAGTTCGAGTCTTGAGGAATGCAATTTTCTCTCTCTTGATGTTCGCAGCAGATTTCGAAAGAGGAGGAAGAAGAAGAATGGAGCAGAGGTTGGCGAACGGCTCGCGGATGTCGGTGAACGAGAAGAACTTCATCGAGAGAGCGCTCCTCCACGGCCACCGCGTCGATGGGCGCCGCGTCTTCGACTACCGCCAGCTCAAGATCAAGTTCGGGAGGCATGTGTACCTTTCCTTTTTTTTTTTTTCATTTCAAACGATTCTTCGTGCTGAGATTCACAGGAGTTTGATTATGTGGTACGGAAATGAGGGTTTTTTTTTAAAAGATTGGACTCGTAGAGACGAGGAAAGTTTGTGTTTTTTTTTTACATAATTGTGCAATTAAACTACAATTAAGAACCCGCGGGAGCATATCTTTTGAGAACTGTGGGTTTTTCTAGTATTATTTTTGGAATTCACATTTCTGGAACTGGGGTTTATCCATTTTTTTTTTATTGAAGTTTAGTTAACTGTGGTTTGGATGGTGTTTTGGTGTTTCATCCAACTCCGTAAACCCCACCCAACTGCTCCATACTATTGGAGCTCGGAAGCATAGCTCTAGCAAATCTCGGTTCTCTTTTGCAAGCACTGTTCACAAACGGAACGAAACTTTTAGTACAACAACAACAACAATAACAAAGCCCTTATCCCAAATTTTTTGGGCTTGGCTATTTGCAAGATTCTAAACGGCGGTAGGCGGGTGCGCGGCAGAGAGAGTCCGCAGGCCGCCTAGGCGGTTGATACATTTTGTACATTTTTTACTATTTTACCACTGATTTTTGTATAAGTACACATATTTTAAGGGTGTTCCATGTATAACTAAGTTGTAGAACGAAGATTTATAAAGTTCTTGTTTGTAGAAGTGAACAATAGGCCCATAACTTGCAAAATCTTTTGGCCAAAACATCTTGTTAGGTATTGCTCCGCCTACGCCGCCTCACCTCCGCCTATGCCGCCAAACCTCCGTTGGCCGCCTACTCCACCGCCTACCGCAAAAGTGGTGCGGAGAGAGACCGCCTACCGTATAGGCGGCCGCCTCAACCGCCATTTAGAACACTGGCTATTTGAATAATCTTTTTCCATTCGGCTCTGTTAAGGGCCATGTCCTCTGTCCACTAACAAGATTCATGTCCTTATTTAACCCTTCAAACCATGTTTCGTCTAGGCCTACCCCTATTCCCAACAACTCCATTAACTACTACTAGTAACGTGAACTTGCATAAAAATTTGTTAAAAAATTAAATTAGAACTTTGGATATATGCTTAGATAATACCATATAGTTAGTTTAAATATAGTTCAAATATTTTATATATTTTAATTAAAATTTGTTCTTTGTAGAACTTTGGATATATGTTTAGATAATACCACGTAGTTAGTTTAAATATAGTTAAATATTAAATATATTTTAATTAAAAATTGGTTTTGTAGAACTTTGGATACATGTACAGATAATACCATGTAGTTTATTGAAATATAGTTTAAATAATGAATATATTTAAATTATAATTTGTTATGTATATGTTTATAGGATTTTGTTATATGTTTAAATAGTTAGAAGAATTTTAAGTTATTTTTACATTTATTATAAGAATTTAAAATTATTTTTAGGATATACATAAGGCACGGTGGTAGTTAATTATATTTATTAATTTTTTTATTAATTAGTGCGTGATATACAAATGGCTTGGACGTTTCACTTTCGAGTCGTTTCCAAGCCGTATTATTATTGTAAAGATATTTTTTTACATGACCGTTTATGGGTTTGTATTACACGTCCAAATCACCTAAATCAATTTTATTTCATTTTGTTCTCAATTGGTGATACATTTGACTTTACGAATATACTCATTTTTTATCATATTCTCATGTATTGTCGCTCATCTATCTTAGTATTCTCATTTCAGCTACACTAGCTTTTTGGACATTGTTTCGTAATTGTCAACTATCTGATCCATAAAGAATGTATGATCTTATAACAATTTTGTAGTTTTTTTTTCAATTTCAGAGGTATCTTGTGATGACAAAGTAATCGAGAAGTACCCCATTTCAATCATCATGTTTTAATCCTATGCATGACATCTTTTTCAATCTCTACATCGTGATGAATAATCGGTCGTAAATACCGAAATCTATCACCCTCAGATATCTCTTGTCAATCTAAATGGACTCCTCCCTCATTTTTTTGACTTCCGGTTGAAATTACATTTCACGAGGCCAAACTTTTAGTGATTTTCAATATTAGTGTGTAATTCGGTGATATTCAATAAAGGTAGTAAAGGCGCAAGACGCACTCGAGGCGCAAAATGTCTATATCGTCCGAGGCGCAAGGCGCAGTTAAGGCGCACGTCCGAACGAAGCGATGCACAAATATAAAAAGCAATAAAATATACATAGATAAATAAATTAGTAATGTAATAAATAAAATCAAATAACATATTAAAACCAACAAAAATATGTTATAATTAAGTTAACTAGCAGAGCAATAGCAGCAGTCAAAAGAACTAACAAGAGTTTGTAATATCCCTACCATTTTTTTAGTAAATTTTAATTTTACCAGTTCAACTGTAACCAACTACTTGTATGAGGTAAGGATCATCTCCATGACTCAAAGTTTTTTGTATAAATAGAAAAGACCATAGTGCACGCATTTTTTTGGCTGTGCCTTGTAGAAAGGCGTGCCTTGGGTGCGCTTGGAGCAATGCGCCTTGCCTAGGGAGGTGCAAGGTGTAGTTGCTGCGCCTTTCTGCAAGGCGCGCCTTTGACTACCATGTATTCAATATTATTCTGTTTTTACAACTTGGTTAATTAGTTACTATTGGCTTTGCTGAAGAGAGAATTTTTTTAACATTTGTGTAGAAGAAACAGTCAAAATGAAGTTACATATTATTTCCTACGGTAAATTACAGGAAGCAGTAAAACATTTTTGCCCTTTGGTAGGTTATCCTCCTAAACTTAGTAACTTGGCATCGAGTCCCCTAGGAAGGAAGGACACACCAAAAAAGGTGGGCTGTTTCGCCTCGGACACGTATCAGATACGTTCTGGACACAATCCAGACACTCCAAAATACACTAGGACACCAAAATAAGTGTCGTGTCTATGTTGCTGTGTCCTTACCATGTCGTGTTATATCCGTGTCCATGCATCATAGATGGTCCCTATCTATTTTTTGTAGAAAAATATAAATTCGTTTGAGTCAAAGTGACAAATAACCTAGATAAGGTTATTATTATTAATAATGTTTGAACAGAGAGCATTGAGAATGTCATTTAATATCATTTTGTTGTTTAGAACTTCAATTCTCTCCCTTTTCTTTTACGTCCATAGAGACGACTCTGATGGCCAACTATTTACATGTTTACTATCACATTTGCTTAACGTGATGCTTGTTTCAAGATGGGGAACTAGATTATGTCTTATTTAATCCTAGTTTCTTTAAATCACTAGTCAATATCAAACATTGAAAACAAAAGGGAAGATTAGGGAGATTACTAAATTTAACTACTGCACAGTTTGATGGCATTCTCCTTCTGGCTTAGATATCGTTATCATATATCGCTCTAGTAGTACGTCATCTTCAAATATACAGTGTCATCTATGCCTTCTCCCATCATAATGGGGTTGACAATGGAGCTCCATACAAGATTTGATCAGCTGTCAATTTGACTATGGAGCACCATATAAGAAAGCTTCATACAAGATTTGACAAGTTTTATGATCGGTTGTCGATTTGACGTTAACCTTCTATGTTGATGCCAAATTCTTACCCAAGGTAGTATGAGTATGAGAGGGCCATACCGTAAAACCTAGGTGGCCAGTTGGCATGTCGGTAGACTTACCTTTTGGATTGCAATTTAAGCTCATGCAACCAAAGAGCACCCTCCAAGTTTCCATAGACTATAAAGAGTCTATAGAGGTAGAATGATGCAATTTGCTATAGAGAATTGCATTAATCTCTATGACACATTAATGCAAAGAGTGAAGGATTGACAATCCCATTCTTGAGATATGTAGTGTGTTTATAATTTTGTACCTCCCATCTTGGAATTAAACAATACAGGCAGCAATAAACTAATGGTATAAGCATTATCTATATTCTACTGCAACTAACTTGAACTCGCATCATTTCTGCCTGCTTTTATATGCTTTCGCTTTGGATGTCAAACTGCACAAAGTTGATGGACATTTGTGATCTGAATACATGTAATGATAGAATAGTGATTTTATTTTGGTAATGTATACCATATTAAGTTTTGTAACTTAGATGTCATTTGTGATACTTGCAGCAAGGATGGTTCATCAGAAGTGCAACTTGGCAAGACTCATGTCATGGGATATGTTACTTCTCAACTGGTCCAACCTTACCGAGAGAGATCAAATGAAGGCACACTTGCTATATTTACTGAATTTTCGCCCATGGCTGATCCAACTTTGAGGTTGGCCGTCCTGGAGAAGCTGCAATTGAACTAGGGCGTGTGATTGATCGTGGCCTGAGGTAGGTAATTTCATGTTTTATTAGGTTAGACTGTTTAGCATGATTATTCTATATATTAATATGCATCATGTGAAGGCATGCGATTTTAGCATCACCTAGCATAAGCTTTATCATAAGTTTGGCACTTGTAATAAGTTAAAAATGCATAACAGGGAAAGCAGGGCTGTGGATATGGAATCATTATGTATAGTTGCAGGAAAATTAGTCTGGGCTGTTCGTGTGGACCTTCACATTCTTGATAATGGAGGGTATGCCATGGATAATGAGTTATATACCAAAGTGTGGCATCTAGAATATACTCAATTTTTTGTTTCCAATACTTCAGGAATCTGATTGATGCTGCCAATATTGCTGCTTTGGCTGCTCTATTAACATTTCGAAGGCCTGAGTGTACAGTAGGTGGTGAAAATGGTCAGGATGTTATTGTACATGAGCCTGAGGTAGGCAATCATTTTTGTAAACTGTTGCAATGCTACTTTTTGTGATAAAAGTTATTTCCATGTGCTTTACAAGAATGCAACTCGAACATTTTTGAATCTGAACTGAAGCATTCTACATATCTATCTAGCATTTATGTCATTGTGCTTAAGCTTTTTCGAATTAGATTAATGCTACATG